>PVJA010009276.1:0-61330 GCA_004027025.1 Myocastor coypus | reverse complement strand
CTCTCTCTCTCTCTCTCTCTCTCTCTCTCTCTCTCTCTCTCTCTCTCTCTCTCTCTCTCTCTCTCTCTCTCTCCCAGCTAAACATATACATGATTTTTGGTTTTGGTTTTGTTATTGTTGGTGACTATGTCATAGTTGAGAACAAGTTTCCAGCTGTTCTCTGGAAGATGAATAACTGGAACTTGTGTCATCCATCAGCACTGAATCTGAAACTGCTTTTTTTCCCTCCCTCCCTGCTCTCTCAATAACAGCATCTGCAGTAGCAGTTGACCTCAGTCCAGGACCAGAGGATGAGAGGTTTTGCTGCCTTTCCTCTTGCAGAAGATAGCTTTTGCTTTCAAGAAAAGTGAGTGTGGACTTATCCGGTATCTGGTACTCCTAGGAATTCTATTCTGCTATATGAGGCCCATGTTTGGACTTTAAAAATGTTAGGAAACTTTTGCTCTTTGCTTCTCACCTTGCTTCATGGTTTTGACTCTTTGTGAACTGCTGCTCTGTGAAGATGTTTGTCACTCCTTTTGAATTCAGTTCACTTAGTTTTTTGTGACCTTAGTTTTCTGACAGACTCAAAAAGATTGTGATTTTGTAGTTCACCTTGTTTATTCTCATTTTTGAGGTTGGAGTAACATTCTTATCAGATTGCCTGTTTTTAAAGTGAAGTTGAATTCTCAAAGGAAACTCTAAGTCATGAAATAGAATCAATTTGAAAATCTTTTTCCTTTTCCTTATTCAATTTGAGACAATAAATTAAAGGCAAAATATCCTACGTTCTTTTCATAAAATGCATACCTTATGACCTTCTTATGTATTATTTAAGATACAAAAAAGTTTATAACATAAGAAGCAACATAAGCTGGGTGTGGTGGCTCACACCTGTAATCCCAGCACTTAGGAGGCTGAGGCAGGAGGATCAGTGCAAGTTCAAGACCAGCCTTGGGTACAAAAGTGAGCTCAAGGCCAGCCTGAACTGCATAGTGAGAGCCTGTCTCAAAAAGGCAAAGAAAGAAAGAAAGAAAGAAAGAAAGAAAGAAAGAAAGAAAGAAAGAAAGAAAGAAAGAAAGAAAGAAAGAAAGGAAGCAGAGACAAAGTATATTTTGTGCTAAATATTCATCTTGCTTTTCTAAATGGATAGTCATCCTCACTAGAACCCAGATTATTTCACACAGTACTACTCTGCTGACACTGACAAATATTATATTCTTCTAATAAAAAGTGTTCCTGAGCCTCAAAAAAAAAAATAAATGGATAGTCAGAGGATTTGTCTAGTTTTATACACGTAAATATTAAATAATGGTAAATCCTGAGGTGATTAGACTGACCTTGTCAGATACAAATTTACATTTTTTATTATATAGGTCTTGCTTTATCTTGGTATTAACTTTCCAGCAGAAAAGTCTAACCACAAGGTATACAAAGTAAATCAATATTAATATGCTGAGCTATAAATTAAGGCTCAAGTGAACAAATTCTGACATGGCCAGTTCTGTGGATTATCCAGTACTATTAGACCATTGGACTGACTATATTTGGTTATTTAGCTGATTTCATGCACCTGCAATATTTGAATGACAATGGAACAGCCATCTCTGATAAAACAAAACAAAAACAGGGATATAAATGAAGGACTATTTTGTCGTGAAAAAAATATATATATCTGTATATACAGAATAGTTAAGATAGATTATACAGCTATTTTCACTTAGTTCAATGAGAAGAAAGATTTGTACTAATATTGTTTAGAAAAGATATCATGTTTGCATCTTGTACTCTAAATAACTACAATGAAGACTACAATATACAATGTATTAATTATTGTAACTGTCCTACTAACCTATTTTGAAACTTTCTCATTGCTATTTGTTTCTCATTAGAATGAATAGAAAAATAAAAAGTAAATAAATATTAAATGTTCACTATGACAGTGAATGAAGAATTAAACCTAAGTTTACTGTGTAATTAGACAGTAATAAATTCATCTGAATTCCAAATATTTTAGGTATCAGGAAAAAAAGCCTCCTGGCTTGTTTTGGGGTCCAAAGTTGCAATCATTTCCTAGCAGGGCCAATATACTAACTTTTGTACCCTTTTTTTGAACACATCTGCTGAAAAGTAAGCATCTAACTACCTGTCTCTCATACTCCATTCTAATTACTCTTTTAAAAATAACATGGCAACTATGCAAATTTATAAATTATAGTGTGAAAAGATAATTTTGATAAATTTAAAGGCCCAACTTACCTATATTTCACTTACCTATATTTCACTTTCATGGTTTATGCTTTGGTGGTTATAGCTAAGGACTCATTGTCAAAATACATTAGAAGAGTTCCCCTCGTGCCTTCATGATAAGTGCACATATTAATAGTGTGATGTTTCAAAAAGATGCCTAGATACTAAAACTCTACTATGACTATTTTTGCCTGTCAATCTAGAGCTTAGTTCAGCTGCAAATCTAATCCTTAGTGTTTCAGATCCCAAGAGACAAAAAATCCTGGCTTACTCATGGTCAAAAATTGTAATCTCTCTTTTTTCCATACACAGAATTTGCTTTTTTAAAAGCAGTTTCAAACCATGTCAGTAGTATAGCCACAATAATTAATGCAATGCATATTGTTGTTTTCATAGTAGTTGTCCAGAGTACATGATGCAGACATGATAACTTTTCTAAACACTATTGGTACAAATATTTCTTCTCATTGAACTAACAGAAAGAAGTTATACACATAGTCTAATATTCCATAATAGTAGTGGGTTATTGACAGAACTGGCAATGTCAGAAGCTGTTGACTTGAGCCTTGTATACCTCAGCATACTAATGTGGCTTTACCTTTCATGCATCATGGCTATACTTTTCTGCTGGGTGGTTAATGCCAAGTTAAAGCAAGATCTGTATAAAAAAACATGTAACTTTTTTATCTGACAAGGTCAGTCAACCCTTCAGGGTTTACCTTGAAACCATGTACAGCATTTTGTAGTACTTTTATCATTGTCAGACATCTGGATAAGTCACAGCCATTGTTTGACCAGTACAGTATCACTAAGCTTCCATTCTAAAAGGTTAACTTAAGTTTGAAGACCAAAAAATTACAGAAAAAGAAGGGCTACAATGATAGCCAATATTTTGACCCTAGCCCTTCAAGGTCATTGAGGACTCAGAACATAAGAGAAGTTCTACTGTAACATACTGTAAGTCAGTGGTGTCCCAAATTTTCTGTTCAAGGAGATTATGGGTCCACAGAGGAAAGGGATCAGCCATGTACAATGTGCCTAAAGAGAGCCACCTAGACAGAAAACATTCTCTCAGGCTTTCACAGAGAGTTGTAATCTCTTTTGTCAGGCCAAAGACAAATGCTCTCCTCAGTCAAGCTCTGGTTTCATTTGACAGACCATTCAGTATGACATGGGCCTTGCAACCTTGTTGCACTTCTGCGTCTCAGTTTTGTATAACAGGCTTCTTCCCAAGTTAGTGCATCTTTGTTCCCATCCCTGGCCCTTCTCTTTTTCCCTAGTGTCTTACTTTAAGATGATACCATGAACCACATTTCTTCCCACACCCTGACTTTGTTTGATCCTAAAAGCTTTCTCAATATCGGAGTTCAATGATTGAGTTCCTACAGCAATCACAAACTATCTTCTTGGCTGCCCAAATCTGCCTGCCTCTCTTCCCCATTCTACTTTATCCTGCTTTAAACTCCTGCTGTCCTGATGCTTATCTCTCATCCCTTGCTGAACCTTTCCCGACCTTGCAAACACCATTATGCATTCTGTTCTTCTGTCTTCTCAGCCCGCCTGAACTCTGATTAGCCTCAGCTGATTTGATTCCTATCATCCAAAAACCTCCATGAGGGTGAGGTTTTCCACAATGAGCCCTCAGTACCTGACTTTCTTTATTGCCTCACTTGTTTAAGCTATCCTCAGTAATCCTATGGAGAGTACTGACTTTACAGAGGGGAATAAGAAAATGTATGAATGCATAAATTATAAGGAGAAATATTTTCAGTTAGCAACAGCTTAACGGATTAGATACCATAATAGCTGAGAAGATCGTTTCTGTTTCAGCAGGCACTTTGGATATCTGCCCGCTGTGGGTAATGTCTTTCATATCATAGTATGCCTCACTTCCCTGCTTGTTGGATGAGTAACGTGTAGGGGTAAGACTGATGGGACAGAATAACAGAGGAAAACAGAGAGGGGAACTCCCAGACTGTTGACCAACAAGACCAATGCTGTCCCTTAATAACCTGAAAACCCTTTAGTTTCTTCAATATTATTTGCATATATGTATACACATTCACAGACACAAGCTATTTAATACTTTTAGTAAGTGAATTGGAAAGACAGGAAAATGAACTACTTGCCATGTTTTATCTATATATTTATCTTGGAATCTAAACAAAAGAAATTTTGCATTTCTCAGAGTTATATTAAATGAGACAATTTATTTTTTATTTTTTATTTATTTATTTATTTATTTATTTATTTATTTATTTATTGTCTTTTTTGAGACAGGGTCTCACTATGCAGTTGAGGCTCGTCCTGAGCTCACTTTTGTAGCCCAGGCTGGTCTCGAACTCGCATCAATCCTCCTGCCTCAGCCTCCCGAGTGCTGGGATTACAGGCGTGAGCCACCATGCCCGGCTTAAATGAGACAATTTAAAGGTTTACACTATCAATCCTGGAACAAAGTCTTTGCTTGCAAAGAAGCTAAAATATAAAAGTGGAATGTTATCACATGCTCTATATCTACATGAATGTACTAATTCACCCTACTTTTGAAATATGATGAAATTTAACAGTGCTGTGTGAGCCTGGTCATTGCTGGGCTCCTGCTCCCCATTATACATCGTCCAGCCCCCCAAGGAGAGCTACACTGTGAGCTCTACAACATTCACAGTGATCCGGCAATGCCATAGCCACTCTTCTCAGTCTGAATTGACTTTCTGCAAAACAGGGCTCTTGCCACAACTTTAAAGCATCGTCAGCACCACATTTCTAACACACAAGGTAAGATACTGCATGTGACTCGAATTCTGCTCTGCAATCAAACAACTTAGACCAAGAAAATAATACTGAATGCTCAGTACAGTTAGCAATGCTACCTCCACTCCTCCAGCACCAACTAAAGGTCAGAATTTCCCTAAAATTCTCATTCCTCTCATGTTTGCTTTGCTTGCCTCCTGCTCTGTTTCACTTTTCCCAAGATTTTCCACTGTGCTTCCATTTCTTTAGAGCCTCTCATCTACTGGGGGGACAGGTTTTCCTGTGTGCATAGGTGACATGTGCCCCACATGTGCACCAGCTGGAAATACTGAGGAGGCAGCAGCATTATCTCAAGCAAATGTCATCGCTTGCAGTACCTCATCTTCTTTGAGACATCGTGCCTTAACATCAGATGAATTTTTCAAATTTTTTCTTGTCACTTTCCATCAACTAACTTCCCAGGGAAAGCTAGAAGTTTATGAAAATGTAAGAGACCTCACATTCTTTCTTGCCATGGAAGCCCTCACCATATTATTAAAGGGCCTCAGGTTCACATGAATGATTGTGTCTTCTTCCCAAAGTTAATAGTTCTAGGCCTTTAAATGTCCACACTATTTTTACTCTACTTTGGCAACAAAATTCTGAGGTGAGAATTATACTCAAAGTCTCACTTTAAATAGCCCTAACTAAAACATTCTAAACAACACTCTGCAGTCTGACGATAGCCTCTGCTATCCTAATCTCTCATTTTTCTGATGATCCATAGGACTTCTAAAATTGAAAGACCATTATCCCTTTGATGAATTCTGTTCTCCTGGCATAACAGCTCCCTGATGGCTTCGATCTTTTTCTCACTAACTGTGAAAGCCAAGATGTACAGTTTATCAAATCTATGAATCTTTTCAAGCATCCCAAATTATCACAATTCTACCCTTCTATTACATATGCCTACAAAAAAAATCTATATATAAATCCATTCTATAAACAGACTGAGTGTTGTTTAAAAATATGTACACATATTCATATATTTATGGATGTCATTGTCCTTAAAGCTGATAAAATTTGGCTCATCCTAAATAAAAATTTATCAGCTGTGGTCTTTGAATTGTATATTAAACTCTACATTGTCCTACCTTCTCTTATTTCTTTATTGATAATTTAAAACCCCTACCATGTCCTCCTGACACAACTCTTTTTCCTAGTCACAGCAATAGATCTTGCTGCCTATTTCACTAAGAAAAGTGAGAACATGACAGAAATTCCTCTTCTTCTGTTCACTTTTCATTTCAAGTGCATTAACTTTTACATACTCGGTTATTTTCTTCGGTCCTTTTTTAAAAAACTATATTTAGTACAGGGTCTACAGGGTCTCACTGCATAGATCAGACTCATAGCGGTCCTCCTGTTTTCAGCCTCCAAGTGCTGGGATTACAGGCATGTACCACCACGCCCAGGCTCAATCACCATTTTAGCTTGCCCCAGGGGCAGAGCCACCACAGCAGGCCAAGGATCAAACTCTGGGTCCCTAAGCCTTGCCTAAGCAGGCACTTTATTCCACTGAGCTATCTGGCTAGCCCATTTTCTTCAATCTTGGATGGAATAAGTGTCATATTATTTGCATAAACACAAAATATGACATCAGGTTTTTATTCTTGATTACAATAAGGTTGCTAGAGGGGACTTTCTTATTGAAGCTTGAGAAAATATATAAATTCTAGTTTGCATTGGGACCAGTGACTTCCTGATGAACCAGGCTATACCAGAGTTGCTTAAACTCTAAGATTCTCTGTCATCCAAGTGTAGAGTATCAAGAACTCCAAAAACTGCAAGTAACTGATTAGCATATCAACTGCAGATGGAAGATTTCAAAGATCTATGTGTTCCACTACCAAGAAACCAATTTCTCATGTTTTCTCTGTGGATAAGATATACACAGGTAAGGGATTCTTTCTATAAAATGACATGTCATGCTTGGTAGATGCCTGGCACATTTCTTTATAGGTAATAATGATATCAGGGTATTTTTCTTCTCTAATTGACTAATTCCAGCCCTGAACAACAGAATACATCTAGCATGACAAGGGCTGACCCTGCTTAAGACTAATTCTTGACCTAGAGTGGGACCTCACACTATGAATCACTCTTCTGTATTTCTTTATCCTTTCTCTGCAATCTCCTTAGTTCAGTCCACAGATAGCCTTAAGATTTCACAACTGTAAAAAATAAAAACAAGAAAGTAGTATTTCTTTTTTTTAAGAAAGTATCATTGCTTACACCATGTCATCTTTCTCTTTTTACTCATAATCTCTCTCCCTTTTTCACCATTTGAACACCTCAAAAATATCCAGCACTATCTTTATTTCCTACAGTGTATCCTTCCAGCTGTAGGATGGCCCCTCTTGATTCACTCCACAGCCATAGTAATCAGATATCATACCACTTTACCATTCTCATAGGAATCTTCACTGAACTCCTTCGGTAATGGAGCTCATCCTCATACTGTACAACCTTCTCTCACATCTCTTGAACCACCTTTCACTCAAAATATTTTAGTTGCATCATTGTTTCATTTTCTGTCTTCTGCCTTAGGGCATTCGCATTTGGTGTTCATGCTACCCGAAATACTCTTCTACAATTCTTTTTTCTAGAGTGACATCTTAACATTCACAGCATGGCTACATTATCAGTATCTTGAATTAGGCTTCTCAACTTCCCCAAATGCACTTTGATACAGAACATCTGTTTTATTATCGTGGTCACATGTACCAACTTTTGAAATTATCTTGCCTACGGGCTGATTCATTTGTATCTGTATCATTAATAGCCTTGAACTTTGCTAGTCTTCTTTACTTGTAAGCAAGCACCTGCAACAGTACATGGCATGCAGTAGGTGCTCATTTTAACACTGTTCCTCATCATAGGAACAGCCTCACTTATGATAGCTCTCACTCACAGCCCTTCCAGTCATGTAAGCCATCATTTCACAGCCTCAGAGCTTGAGGCCTAATGGTTCATTTCTTTTGCTATTTCTTGGATCAAAGTAAAAGTAAGTCTGTCCTGCAGCTTGTTTTCACTTAGGCAGAATATTATGTAGCACCCAGATATATCACAAGCTACCAGCTAATCTTGTGGGGAAAATGACTGCCCTACTCCACGCCAGAGGGAACAATCCCTATAAGATATACATTGAAACCATAGTCAGATTGACAGGTCTCTCAAATTAAGACACCAACAGAAGTCAAAAATCCTCTTTGAAAAGAAATTTATGAATTCATACACTTGAGCTATTGTTTATCTTTAACCCTAATATGGTTACTCTGTATATTAAGGCATATCTCACTATAAATTTGCTACTGCTCAAAGCAGAAATAAAAAAATAAAAATTATTTTACTTCTTTAAGAAAGTTTGGCCTCTGTATTACATCATTATCTTTTATGACTTGTGATAAGAATGTAAATTGTGATTTTTTTACTTTATTACTTTCTTTAAACTTTTTCCAAAGGTGAAACACTTCTTAGGAACATTAACCTAGTTCCTCCCTTATCAACTCAGTACGCTGGAGCAAAGGAATATATATATATATATTTTTTTTTTTTTTAAATGTCATTAGATCTATGAGTCTGCAGGTCAGTGAAGAGATGGGGTCTGAGACAGGAATTTGTTTTTTGGTTGTTTGTTTGTTCTTGGTGGGACCAGGGCTTGAACTCATGACCTTGCACTTGCAGGCAGGCGCTTGCACCAGGGAGCTATCTCCCCAGCTGGGAAAGGAATTTGGGAGGCTTCCTCTTATAAATAAAATCTGCATGAGAGAGATTGCATGTCCTATAGAGGTAAATACTGTTGAGGGGGAAAACAGGGACACTAAGAGTACTGACATCTGCACAGTAGTCCTTGTCCCCAACACATGTAGTCTGGACAGGAATAGAGGAAGAACTAGAGGTATGGCATCTCAGGAGTCTAGAAAATATTACATTTTAAGAAAGAAAGGACACTTTTTGTCATAAGATATCAGGACCAAAAGGGTCTGCTAATTGGCAAAGAGTTTGACTGTCACAAGTGACTAATTAGATAAGTGTAATAGGTATTACTGTCTCCTATGCCATAGTAGGATGGTAAGTCAGATGCAGAATTAATGGGCTATAAGCAAGTGAGATTTTTAAAGGACTGAACAAAACACCAGCAAAAATGTGAATTGACATGGCAAAGAGCTAATGAATGTTCAATCTTTGAAAGCATTTCTTAATTAGCTACAACACTTACTATTAAATAAAAAAAGAAATAAGCATTCCCTTGGAATGATATTTAATAAATACTCTGGTTCTAGTTGAGAAAATTTGATTTAAAGCCTGTAAAATAATTTTCTATTAAGGTATATGTATTTACATCTTGTTTGTGACATTTATGATTCTTTAGAAAATTATCTCGGTGTTGGATGCATAATTATATTACAGATATCTTCTTGAATTTGTTCTTAATATGTGAAAAATGCCTTGAAATTTACTGGTGTATATGAGTTCACTGGTCATTTCTAGAAAGATGAAGCCATTACTAGTACATCAAAAATTAATTAAATACTTGCCTCAAGCACTAGTTGTCAGTGGAAATTCCTTGTGAGACTTACCTTTATAATGAAAAATATCATTTTAAGTGAATACTTAAAAAGTCATAACAGATGTAATCTCAAAATTTTTTAGCTCATATTTTCCATCTTTATCATGATCATACTTATGATAAATCTCCTTAAAATTATACAAGTTGTCTCTCTGGATTTAATGTAATTATGTAAAAATATGAAAGTACTTTAACTATAACTTTCTACCTAAGTAATAATGCCTGCTTTTGCCATTGGTGGGAAAATTGAAAAATAGGCGCTGTTAAGTTCAATAACCAGGCCTCTGTGAGCAATCCTAAATTTGTCTTCCAGAGAGTGTGTAATGTTAAGTGGCATTTTCCACATGAAGGCTGTCAATGTTACAGGTAGTTGGTTATTTATTTTTTGTTTTAATAAAACAATTTGCCATTAGTTAACTGGACCATTGCTATCTGCATGCTGAGTATATTAACAATGGTTCATGCTAGGGCCAGCCAGATAGTTCAGAAGATTAAAGCTCCTGCTTAGGCAGACACAGGGACTGGGGTTCAATTCTTGGCCTGCTGTGCTGGCCACGCCCCCAGGGTGCACTGAGATGGTGAATTAGACTAAGTGTCGTGGCGTGCACTTCTAATCTCAGTATTTAGGAGGCTGAAAATGGGATGATCACTATGAGTCTGATCTGTATAGTGAGACCCTGTAGATCCTGTACTAAATACACTTAATGATAATAATAATAATAATAGTTCAGGCTAGCAAAGGAACTATTAACTTTATACCAACAACTAAGCTAGTTAAGTAACCTGATACTAATTCTCCACTTCCTTTGAATATATGACAATTTGTAAAATATCTAACTTTGTATTAGCAATCAATATACCTCAAGAAAGCTTTCAAAAGGTTTGCTGTTTATTATAACCTGGTATTTATAACCTACTACTTTGCCTAAGATTTGGTTTTTTCCTGTGCCTTAGGCATTACAACAGCCATTCTTACATGAAGATATAAAATTAAAAGAAAATTATTTGAACCATGAAGAAGCTCATTTGCATTATAGGCATTTTGCCATATTTTTATATTTGGATTCCTTTCTTCATTTAATAACTTTGAAGGGTTGCATGTAATTACATAGCAGGGACTCACTGAATGCAGAGTTGAAAGGCTGTTGGGCATCACAATGTTCACTTCTCTTCCAAAGGATAAATGTTTGCTACAATATATACTAACAAGTGGTTATCTAGCTCTGCTCACATCGTTTCATTTTTTAGACAAAAATCTCATTTTCTTTTTTTTTTTTTTTTTTTGTCTTTTTGAGACAGGGTCTCGCTATGCAGTTGAGGCTGGTCCTGCGCTCACTTTTGTAGCCCAGGCTGGTCTCGAACTCGCACCAATCCTCCTGCCCCAGCCTCCCAAGTGCTGGGATTACAGGCGTGAGCCACCACGCCCGGCAAAAAAATCTCATTTTCTAAAGAAACAAAATGTCTTATTTGTTCAAGTTGGCAATTATTCATAGGGATGCTACTACTACTACACACACACACACACACACACACACACACACAGCATATATAGGATCACACATCTTTTGCAACTTGCTTTTCTGTTTCAATGATGTCATCTTTTTGTACTATATCAACTTAATGGCCCTGTAGTAGCCCAAATCTGTAGTGGGGTTATAATGTTTAGCCTGTTACCTACTGGTCTACTTGGGTTTCCACGTTATTTTCTTATGAATATGCTATATTAAATATTCTGGTAGCTGAATCTTGTATATCGTTGATTATTTCTTTAGGATAAATTCCTCATAATAGATTTAGGATATCATAGGGTTACTTTTTAGAAGTATTTTGTATTGTACAGTAATTTGTTAACCAATTCCCATCCTAAAATTCCCAATCTTGAACTGGGTTCATCCCAGCACTGGAACCACTAAGGCAAGAGCCCAGCCTGGGCTACACCATGAGTTGAAGGTCAGCTTGAACCACAAAGTGAGTTCCTCGCTCAACCCCCTGCCCAAGTCCAAAATCCTAACACAGTCTATACTCTCACTAAAGTAATGCTTCCTTACAGTGGTCCCTCACTTATTGTGCAGGTTACATTCCAGACACCCTATGATAAGTGAATATCAACCAAATATATATATATATATATATATATATATATATATATATATATATAACCTTTCCCATATCACTCTATCCTTAACCATTTCCTAACCTCATAAACCTATGTAATTTTAACAACATATATGAAAAATCCCATGATATGGTGAAAAATCTGTGATAATGAATTAAATTAATATCTTTGAAAACTCACAAAACAGTAAGTCTGCAAAAGTCAAACTGCAAAAAAGTGAGGGACTGGTGTATTTGAAAGAACCTCAGTTGTGTCAGAACTATTGGCAAATGGCTGTAATGCCAACTACTAAGAAGGCTGAGTGAGGGGGATTACAAACTGAAGGCCAACCTGGGCAATTTAGTAATTTAAAAATATAAAAGAGCTGGGTTATTGCTCAGTGATGGAATGTCAGTACAGAGGACATACTATGCTCACTTGCACCCCACAGAAGAACAATACAAAATTGCCTCAGTGACTTTTACCTTATTAGATAAGCTTCACGCAACCCAAACCTTGAGGGACTCATGGAAAAATACCTTCCCTTGATTCCCAGCTTCACCTACTATGCCAACATCATTCAAGGCAGATCTATTATTTCTGCCAGTTTAACTGGTTATTTTATTTTGCTACTTCAGGAACTTGGTCCTTATCCGCTAGTTTAACACCTCATATGCCCCAAAGTTCACACCAAACTACATCTCTTACAGAAAGTGCTGCTGGGATAATCTTGCCCCCAACTGTCCTTTGCACATATGAATCCTATTCCTTTATACTTTTAGATATACACTTAAAATTTCCTCAGGATGGGAAAGCTGCTCCTGGCAGGTTATTTTTTTTTAAATTATCCTCCACAAGAAACACAGTACTGTGGACTGAAAAGGACTATCAAGCTATGCAGTGGCTTACTGGTAAAACTCTCTAATATTCCCTGATATCCTTTTATTCCCCCAAAGAGAAGACCAAAGAGAAGACGCATTAAGAAAATGGTTGACCAAAATCAACCTACACTTCTCAGAAAGAGTACAATGGACCAATAAATACATGAAAATAATGTCCAACATTACTACTTTCTAGAGAGATACAAATTAAAATTACCTTGAGTTACCATCGTATACCATAAAGAATGGCTATTATTGAGAAATGTATAATAATAAGTGTTAGTGAGTTGAGGGAAAAGAACTCTTCTAAATTGTTGCTGGGAATGTACGTTAGTGTAATCACTATGAAAACAAGTGTGAAGCTTCCTCAAAATGCTGAAAATAGAAATTCCATTTCATCAACTGTCCCCTACCATCTCAAAAGAGTTAAAGCCAGCATATTACAGGAATACATGAATACCCTCACTTATAACAGCACAATTTATAATATTTAAAAATTGAGAACAACATGTATATGCATAATTTATAATAACTAGATATTGAGAACAACATGTATATGGACATCAACTGATGAATGGATAAGAAAAGCATAGTTTCTATATTCAATGGACTATTAGTATTATATGCCAGTATGGTAGGTGAAAGTTAATACATAGTCAGAGAAGACTGTACAGAAGTCAGCAAAAAGAATAAAAATATCACAATTCTGGCTGGAGACACATGTGAAGAAGTCTAGGCCTCAAGGTAAAAATTCAGTGGCCAGATTTATACACCACCCTGAAAGACAGTAATGTAGCACCATCTCATCCAGGATGCAGATAGGCATGACTCACCTAGGTGTTGACCAAAGCATCCCAACCCATCCTTTCCTAAAGATATCTGTGTTCTTTCCATGTGTTTCTCTATGTGACCCACCTCCGTATTGGACCAATGTGAGCTAAGGAGCCATACTTATAACCATATAGGTTGATTGTAGTGTGACCCACATTGTATCCAGGCTGTGACTTTGATGTACAAATTACCCTTGACAAAGGTCCTCTGTGGCAGCCGAATTTCGGGTGCTCTCCTGTTGCTCAGGAGCTATCTTTCAATAAATATTATCTACTGTTAACCTCCAGTCTTCCTTAGGATCCATTCCTCAGTTTCAGAGTATATGAACTCAGCAGATCTGACATCTGGAAGGTGGGTAGTTACAGTTTTTTCTACATAAGTACTTTGCCATCAAGACAGATAAACTTGAGGCATTTGTTGACAAATGGACACAACTTGAGAGCAAAATGTTAAGTAAGTCAGATATACAAGATTTAATATCATATATTTTCTCATATATGTGAAATAATATATATGTATCATATATATCACATGCATATATTTTATACAAATAAAGGAGAAATGTAGAAGATAAATAGTAAGTTGGAAGAAGTTAAAATAATTCACCAAATTATCTATTCTGTTACTTCAAAAATATTTTGACATGTTAATTTGTTTCAATTATAATACTAGCTTCTTGTCATTAAAAAGAAAATTTTTCTCTATTATCAGTTTCTTCTTTGTAAGAAAGAATATTTTTGTCTTTGTTTTGTGTACAATAATCACTTTGAAGACAAACCGTATATTAACTGCTATCACTGGATTCTCTTGGTAATACAAAATTTTGTTTCATTCTTCATAAGATGAAATTATGCAGTTTGCATAATAAGACATCTGTATGCAGATGGCAATGGCCGTCTCCAGCAGATGTCCTGCAAACTTAAGATGCACTCTACTTCCTAGTACTATCACTCCTGTCTTGCAGAATAAGTTCAGACTCTTAGTATTTGAAGACAGTTGCCTCACTGTACTCATTCACCTTTCTCTTTTATAAGACAAACCTACTTCTTTCAAGCACTGCTCCCATGACTCCAAATCAATTTCTCAACCATCGCGGTTCTTTTCTCTTTTTTCCTTCCATTTACAAACTAGAGTTGGGGTGGATCTCGGTAAAAGGTTGCCTAACATCTGCAAAGCTCTGATTTCCTGCACAGCAAAAGCAATAAAATATCAACAATTATGATTTTTAAAGATTTCTACTTTTAGTGTCTGCCTTCTCCAGATGTCAGTTGAAAATCAGATTAAATGTTGGTGTTTATGATTTATTCCTTTCCGTGTGTGCTCTTCCTGTTTCATATTACGCAATTTGGATTAAAGAGAGGAGCAATGGACATGAAAATGAAAGGGTGAGCTTCAGTTCAATTCCATCACATATTAGCCTTGTGACCATACATATATCTAACATTGGTATTGAAAAATACAGTTCACTAGCCACAGTCCAAACACCTAATACTTGTAGAATGCTTTAGCTAATAATCATTCTTTGGCTTTCCATTGCTCTGAGGCTGAATGTAAGGCTTCTTACTTTGGCTTAAAGGCCCTGCAGGAGTTGGCTTCTGGCACCTTTCCTGGTGCCACCACACATCTTCTTTTCCACAGCTCTCTTTTTCTAAGCACACTGGTTCTCTGTTTCTCATCCTACTCAAGCTGCAGAAGGCTTTTGCACTTGCCCTTCCTCTTTTCATCTTCCTTTCTAGCTACCCCTTATCAAGTCCTCACTCAGAGATAAAGCATCACTGCCTTGCAGAAGTCTCTCTGTACCTTCCTGGCAAAGGGAAAATCCCCTGACGTGTACTTCTGCAGTGTGATGTTCTCCCATCTACATGTCCAGCTTCAGCTGTATTCATCAATTTGTCATTCCATGACTGTTAAGTCCTCCGGTAGATTTTAAATTGTATGGGGACAAAGACCACATCTTTATCTGTGATCATTTTCCCCTAGTCTTTAACTCATCACTTGGTCTGTAATGGTCAACAATAAATATTTATACATAATAAATTGAAGAGCAGGTATGTCATGGAAATCCAAAATTGAAAGGTGAAAAAGGTACAGAGATATGAGCCTCATATTTAGCAACAGTTTTCCTTTAAAGAAATTGTATGGCTCTAAAATTCAGAGGTTTAGAAGGTAGTAAGTTAGGAAATGCCACTGGGAAATACTGTAATTTTTAGTAGTTCAGCGGTGCTAAAACACAAAATTTGGAGGTAGCAGCCTAGCGAATTCCTTGAGTTCTCAGTTAGGACCCCCAGAACTGTTATCAAATTTCTATGAGTGCTTTGTGTCTTTGTGACTCCTTTTGGTCTCTCTGAACAGCAATGCGACACAGTGGGACGTTCAACTGTTCATGAAATTAAAAGGTAAAATCTAACCTTTTCTTGTCTTTGCCTCATCCTGCTTAGTGTTGAGGCCACCAAACACTTGCTTGTAATACAACTCTTCTCACTTTTTTATTTGTTCTGCCCCATGCGCATTTCATTATCTTTTAGCAGGGTCATCTTGAGTTACTGGCTTAGGAAATAGAGGCATTAAGTTAGCTTCTACAGTTCATGTCCAGTCTCCTGTTTGTGTGTGCTGGGGGACTGTTCTATCTACTTGGTGTGAATGACCAGATGTGTTCCTGTGCTGCTTGGAAGCTGTCTACTTTTCCTAGGCTTACTGGACCTGATTTTTGCTTGTTTGTACTTATACAATATTAGATATATATGTGTTTGTCATATATGTATATAGACTATATTTCCTTATAGACTGATAATTGTTTAATATAGACACATAAATATTTAAATTTATTTAGATCTCTTTCCTTGTTTTAACATTTTTTTATATGAAGGGTTTTTGTTGTTGCAAGCTTTTGTTTTTTATGTACTTGGTACAAGGTCCACTATGCAGCTCAGACTTGTAGTGATCTCTCCCCAGCACTGGGATTACAGGCGTGAACCATCACACCCAGTCTCAGTGGCTGGCTCAGTGCACCCAGGGACCAGGTGGCATGGCAGCAGTACCAGGGACAGAACCTTGGTCCCTACACTTGCCTAAGGAGGTGCTTAGTGCACTGATCTATCTCACTGACACTGCTTTAATTTTTTTAAGTTATTTTTTTTCTCAGACTATACCTAGAGAAACAGAATAATTGCCTATTTCAGCAAATTACTGAGTTATATGCACTCAGATGATAAGAAACTGAGTTGAAAGTTCCTGTCTGTAGGAAGGTCTGAGTTATTTGGGATCTGTTTGTTTTCAGTGTAAAAACTTCATTCATCAGAAGTCTGTAACTGTGATGGCTGGTAGGAAGCAAGGCACATCTCCACGGTGTGTGCCATCCTCTGTGCCTGGACCGCCTGCTCCTCACTTGTGTAATGGTAACCAGTGTTGCACCAAGAAGGAAAGCATCTCCCCTGAACCAGACCATGTCAGGCGGGTTAAAGACAATTGCAAGACAATGGAGAAATATGAAGCTTCTCCTTATGCCACACACAAAAATTCAAATAAACAGAAGAGTGGAGCTGGCCTAATGGCTCAGCAGTTTAAAGCACATGCAAGCAGGCACAGGGGCCAGGGATTTGATCCCCAGGCCTGTGGTGCTGGCCATGCCCCTGGGGTCAGCTGAGACAGCAGTTGAGACTGGGCATGGCGGCAAGCACCTGTAATCCCAGCTCTTGGGAGGCTGTAAACACGTGGATCACTGTGAGTCTGATCTAGTAGTGAGACTCTGAACACCCTGTAGACTCTCCCCTAAAATAAAAAGAAATAAAGAGTGAAGAGTGCACTTTTCTCATGTTATTTTCACTCACTGTTTGAATACTGGTAAGTTGGAAATATGTTAACGGTAACACATTCTACAAATGTCATTACCTTTAATAAATGCCTATTTTTTACATTTAGTTTATAATACTAAGACTTTATAGTTATAAAATGTTGTGTTTTATTTATTTATTATTATATTATATCATATTATATTACATTATATTATATTATATTATATTATATTGTATTTATTTATTTGGTACAGGTTCTCACTATACAGCTTGGACTCAGTAGCAATCCTCCTGTCTCAGCCACCCCAGTGCTAGGATTATAGGCATGCCCCATCATGCCATGCCTGGTGTTGGTGGCTGGCACTGTGAAAACTCTGTAGCATGCATCCTGCAAGACAGATTGACTTTGGGGCTAACATGGTGCAGCACTTTGGACAGCCTGTCAAACTCCTAAAATATAGTTTTGTACTTTCCATAGTTTGGTATCTGTTGGAGTTACGGATATACATGGTAAAATTCATTGCAAACTTTCACATTTATATTGTCAAGGAATTCATTATTGCTTTAAAAGAACACAAATTATGAAAGTCAGAAAATCCTTATTCTACCAAAAAAGTACAGATTCTTCCTCATTCCTCCAATCCACAGTTCAAAAATCTTTTCATGATTGTTTCGACAGTAACAATTTTCCAATTATGGTGGTAAGTTCTAAAGATAATATAATGGTTTATGTAGTTATAAATGTTGTCCACTAATGTTTAATCTGCATATATCCAGTTTACCAGTTGGGAGCAAAAGCTCTCAGCATTTTGGTAGACTGCTTTTCATTTAGAAAGTTTTGCTACCAGATCAGAAGATCGTTAAGTGCCTCATTTCCTATTATCCATAGCACCACCACTTTTGTTTGCACACTACAGGTGAAAATGATAGCATTCAAAAATTACAGAGCCAGTGGGAGATGAGGACTAAAACTGGTAATGGTAAATGTCTGAGTTTCACTGCTTCCATAATGGAGTAATGTAATATAGCAGCCAGTGTTAATTTTCTATTCTTATTCTGAAATTCTGTACCATTTGGATTCCTTTATGTTGCTTTGTTTTGTCTTTCTTCTTCTTTAATTTCATTTATTTCCTCCTCAAAAAAATGATATTTGATATTGGTAGAGACACAAGATGCTGTCTCAGCTCACTCTGTTACATGGAAGCACAGCATCAGTTCAAGCAAACCGAGACACAGCACTTATGTAATGCACCCCTGCAAATTTGGTATGAGATTTGCCAATAGCTGGATGGGGTATACCTAGTAGGTTGGTTTGGTTTCAAGATAATGTTTTTAAATTTAATTCTTTTTCAGATAAAGTCAGGAGATCTCATTTAAGATTACAGTACTGTTGGATAAAATCAACATGATGAAACTTAAGAAGATAAATGGGAAGTTCAAAAGAAATATGAGAGAAGTATTCAACAAAATTTAATAAAGTAAAAGAACTGGCATATTACATTATGACAAAATCAGTGTAAATCCAGAATGTAATATTGCTGCATAGAAATTTGTTGCAGTAATAAAAGTAAAGACTGCCAAGGACAAGAAGATGGCTGTACTATGGAGAGGTCACAGTATTCTGTCCACATTATAATTTCAGAGCTGACCTAGGACCACATGTTGCACCAAAAGTGCCTCTGCCTCTGCCTCTGCCTCCTCCTATGTCTGCTTTAACAGAGCCTCAGAGAGGGCCACACAACAATCATGTTGCTGTCCTAACTTTATGCAGTTCATTCACTAGAAAAACCCACTGAGTTTCACTACCTAGAATGGTGGACATGTAGCCAAGCACACCACAATGCTCCCAGAGTGTCTTGCTTTTTCTAATGCAAGCATATTAATGAGGACATAGGCCTGCGGGTTCCTGGGTGTGTTTGGGGAATGAGTAAATGGATACCTTCAGAAAGCAGAACCCTCTGAGGTTGGGAGAGGAGCTCTCCCTAACAGATCTGAGCACAGATACTAAACCTAGCCCCTAAAGTGACCTTTTCCTCTTCTGTTTGTCAGACCCTAACATTCAATTTCGTAACCTTACTGCTCAAGGCAATGGGTTCATTTACTTCATTCTCACACGGGGCCAGGTATGCACCGCATTTGTGCCCCAAAGACCTGAATGTTCTCTGTAACTATTTTATGCATGCAAACACTTAAATGTCACCATTTTCTGTAACTTGATAAAGGCTTTGTAGCTGTTCAGAAAAAAGAAAAAAAAAGTGTTGCTGGGGAAGTCATGGCTTTCAGATGAAGATGGCATGGCTGGCACTTTTCTCTGTCCATTCAACCAAAATTTAAGTCTGTGTGGTAACTAAGGAGTCTGATTATATGAAGTAGGTCAGCAAAGTGAGTCACATATGGCCACTTGTTTTAGTAAGCGCGGTCATATTTGATCAGGAAGACTCCTTCATCTGCTTTACAAGCAGCATAAGTGAGAAATTGCCACAGTGACTGCAGAAACAATAAAGTCCAAAATATTTTCAACCTAGTTCTTAAGGAAAAATTCTCTGACTTCTTCCAGTAGAAGACATAGAAAATATAGTAGTGTCTTCAAGAAAGCATTCAGAAGAGTACATGTTAGTGCATGCCTATAAAGAAACTACCCCAGGCTATGGAAGTAACCATGAGAAAAGACCAGAGGCAGTGGCAGCCCACCTTCACACAGGGTTGGGTGCTTCCTACCAAAAGCCAATGAAAAAGCTACATAAATTACAAGGCACTCAATACAGAATTAAACTGCCTCAAAAGTTAGCCCTAAGCACTGCTCTTTGGTCTTATATAGCAAGTAAGGCCTCAAAACAGAAAACTGTCGGCAACAAACCTAAATATTTTGCACAATAGACTTCAGCAGTATTTATAAGAATCAGAAATATATAGTTATGATATGCTTTGGACATGATGTAAGTGTTTTCTAAGACTTCTTCATACCCTGAAATTGAATATATCCTGTCAGTTACTTAAAAGATAGAAAAGAGTTGTTCTTACAGTTCAGTGATAGAAAACATTCTTAGCAGGTACTTTCCTAATACAAAAGGGGAGAGGAGAGGAAGGAAGAAAAGGGTGGGGAGGGGATGGGAAGGGAGGGGAAGGGAGGGGAGAGCAGAGGAGCAAACAAATGAATAAAAGAAACAGGTAGAAACTACCTATGGTGCTAAGAACTGAAGCTTCTGGAAGTTGATTATAATGACATAAGGCCAGGAAGGTGGCTCTCTCCTGATGGAATCCTGGTGGCTTTACGAAGAAAGGCTGCAAGAGACACGTCTGCACACTCATGCTTCTCATCTATTGCGGTGTGATATCATGCACTGCTATGTGACTTTCTCATCAAGATGGCCCTTGTCAGAAGCAGATCCTTCATTGTACAACTCCCAAATCACAAGCCCAACTCAACCTCTTCTAATTTCCCTCATTCTGGAGTGTTTTGTTATTAGCAACACAGAGCCTAATAAACTCTCTTTCCTGGTTCTGGCACAAGATGGCTTAAATATAGCAAAAATTTTTGTCTCCTTTTCTAGGAACTAGCTTATTAATTTATTATTTCCTATACTAATATGCTGTTATATATCTTACTAATATTGACATCCATATTTCCTATCACTCCATATTTTATTCTAATTGCTCTCGTGCATGATAATTTGGGGAGATATTCTCAATTGTAGATTTTAGTAACACTCACAGAAAAATAGGACAATTTTTAAGCAATAATCACTTATATTATGTTTTCTATGCAACTTATGAGATGCATAGAAAATAATGTTAAAAATAAAAATAAGATGCATAATACATGTGTTAGAACTGCATTTGCAAAATATATTCATACACTTAAAAAAATTAAACCGCAGTAATCTGCACCATAATGTCAATGTTATTCTAAGTGGGCTTACAGCAAATTTTTCGCAAGACGGGATGTAATGTCATCATTAAGTATTTTTGTGAATTTATACAAAATATCAGAACAAGCAAGGTTTCAAGATATAAAATCTACATGTGAAAATAAATTGCATTTCTATGCACTAGCAATGAATATATTGACCATTTAATTAATAATTATATTTACAATAAATTCAAGAAGAATATAATAGGAATAAACTTCTCAAAAGAAGTATAAGACATAGTCTCAAAACTATAAAAATGCTGAAAGAATGTAAACAAAACAGGGTCCAAGAAGATAGCTCAGTGGAATAAGTGCTTCCTTTACAAATGCAAGGCCTTGAGTTCAACTCCTGATATGACCAAAAAGGAATTTAAGCAATGATGACCTAAACAAATGGAACAATATTTTATATTCAGAGATCTGAAGGTTTAATATGGTTAAAATGATAGAACTCTTTATATTGGACTACAGGGACAAAATCCTTATCAAAATCTCTGTTTTCAATTTTTGTTTTTCATAAATTGAGAAGCTGATCCTAAAATTTATATTTAAATGCAAAGAGATTAATGATCAAAACCACTTCAAAAAATCAAAGGATAATACATTTCAAAATTTATTACAAAGCTACAAGAAATGTACTACTGGCATAAAGACAAGACAAGAAAATATGAGTGAGAACCCCATTGTAAACCTTTACATTTATGGGCAATTGATTTTTAACAAAATTTCAGTAAAATTAAAAAGAAAAATAAATCATCCTTGGAATAGCACTGTGAAGATTGGGCCTATGTATAAATATCACAAATTTAAACCCCTACTTTACTTCCTATATGCAAATTAGCTAAAATGCACCACTGTAAGCATTAAGGGTAAAAAATTGAATACAGAGTAAGCCTTTATGTTTTGGGGTTAGTTAGTGATTTCTTAAATTACACAAAAAGTGTAAGTACTAATGTAATGAATAAACTGGCTTTATCACAATTGAAAGCTTTTATATTTTAAGACATGCCACAGACTGAAAGTGTTTGTACTTCATGATTCTGATGAGAGAGATTTGTATTTAGAATATATACAGAACACTTACTATTCAATAATAAAAATACAGATAACTCCAAAACAGGGCAAAGTATTTGTATGGACATATTTTCCATGGAAGATATGTAAACAAGTAATGGCTACATAAAGAGAGCTCCAGAAAATTAATCATTATGGAAATTCAAATAAAGAGTCCAATAAAATACCCATTTCTCACCTATTAGTATTCAATCTAAATAAAGAAAATACTTGTGGCCAGTGTGATAGCTCAGCGGACTAAGCACCTCTCTAGGAGAGCATGGGGGTTGGGGCTCAATCCCTGGTATGGCATGCCGCACTGCCCTTGCCCCTGGGTGCACTGAGCCAGCCACCCAGTCTGAGTTTAGTGGCACATGTCTGTAACCTGAGCACTGGGGAGGCTACAAACAGAAAGATCACTACAAGTCAAAGCTGAGTAGTGAGACACTACACCAAACACATAAATTTTTAAAAAGTAAATACATATTAATGACGAGAAGGACTGGAACACTAATAGTGTAAGCACTTTGAAAGCACCTCTTTAGTTTCCCGAAGTGACAAACATAGAGTGATCACACAAATCAGCATCGCCACACTGAAGTATTTACCCAAGAGAAATAAAACCAGAGAGTCAGAGAAAGACCTGTATAAGAATGTTTAGTAACTTTCTGCACAATAGCTAAAAAAAGTGGAATGATTCCAATTATCTCTTGATTGGTGAATTGACAAAAATAATGTGGACCACATAAAAATGAATACAATTCGCCTGTCCAAAAGACAGAAGTGTTACTATATTCTACTCTGTGAACTGCTATATTTTACTGTGGTCCATAAAAGAGTACAGATTCAGGGCCAGGCGTGGTGGCACATACCTGTAATTCCAGCACTTGGAAGGCTGAGGCAGAAGGATCAGTGCAAGTTTGAGACCAGCCTGGGCTACAAAAGTGAGCTCAAGGCCAGTCTGAACTGCACAGCAAGACCTTGTCTCAAAAAGACAAGAAAAAAAAAGTACAGATTTGATAGGACATAAATGACTGTGTGAGACATCCAGAATAGACAACTGTGGAGTGACATAAATAGATTACTTGACTCCTAGAGCAGCGGTCAGAATGGGAAAAGCCTACTAATTGGCATAGTCTTTCTTTGGCAGTGACAGTAATAATCTAAATTCATATCATGGTGATGGCTTCAAAATGTTTTACATTTATTAAAAAAAATTAAATTGCAAAATGTGCAAATCTCTTAAAAATTAGCAAAATGTATGTAAAACTACTTTTTAAATGGGGCCAAAAACAGAGTTCTAATAAAAACTTTAGCCATCTTGGGAGAGAATTTCAAAGATTGAATATTTCCATAGCATACATATTATACTGCAGAATTATTATGATTTTATGATTTCTCTTTAAAAGGCATAATTTAGGTTCTGTATGACCAAACATCAGGAATCTAAACAAGAAAGAGAAAAAAAAGAAATCCATAATTTAGATACATGGTTTGTTTTCTCAGGCAAAAACTAGATATTTTATCATAAATAACTATGGCCAAAAAGTATAGTGAATATTATAACTTTAAAAATGTAATACGGAGGCCAGAGAGATAGCTAAACAGATTAAGTGCCTGCTAAGGCAAGCATAGAAAGTGAGGTTTGATCCTGCCCTGCCCAAGATGTGCTGAGCCCCCCACTGAGCTTGGGCATGGTGATACACACCTGTAATCCCAGTGCTGAGGAGACTGTAAACAGGAAAACATTATGAGTCTGAGCTCATAGTGACGCCCTGTACCAAATACATTTTTTAAAAAATTGTAATACAGCAAAAGCCACATTGCCGTTAACCAAAACTCCTCATTTCTTTCTTTCTTTTCTTTTTTTGTGTTCTGGCTGGCTCAGCCTGCCCCAGGGGTGGAGCTGGCACAGTATGTAGGGCCAGGGATCAAATCATGCTGCCTGAGGTTGCCTAAGCTTTCCTAAGCAGGTGCATTAGACCACTGAACCATCTTGCCAGCCCCTCCTGCTTGTTTCTGATACACATTCTTGACCCCTTTGAACCTTCTGTTATGAAGGCTGCTAAGTACGCTGTCATGGCTGCCTGAATGTCCTAACTCTAGATAAAACATTAGCCTTTCCTGGCCATTTTGACTTTAGGAAAGAGCATAAAGTCCCATGGTAACAATTGCGATAAACATAAGTAAGGTGGAAGAGAACATACCTTAATATTGTATAAGCCAATCTATGCCCTGCATAGCACTTGGAAGCAAATTTGACCATATTGAGGATCACACCTGGTAAAGACATTCATGAAAGAGCACTTTCAGAACTCCTTCAGAAAGAGGCAAGAAAGATAAGACACATGCTTCCAAGCAAGGAGAAATACTTTGAGTGAGTTTAATGAACATGTGTGTTTAATTATATTTTTTAATTTAAACATTCATTGTAGGCAGCATCTGGACTAACCCCAGTTCCTGTACGTCACCCGTAACCCCTTGCGAGACCCACGTGCCATTTCGACTGGCCCCGTGGCTCCTGCACCAAGCCCAGCTCCTGGACTCCACCTGTCACCCCCACCCACACACACACAGCATTTTGACGGGCCCCTAGGTGCCTAAGCCAAGCCCCAGCTCCCACACTTGACGCGTCACCTCCAAACTCCAGCCTAGACTCTGCAACCATCCTGACTGAGCCAACCAGCTGACTCAGCTCTGGTCCATTCACTAATTCATCAACAACCTAAGCTCAGAATCCACCCACTTTCCCGACCAGGGCTCACATTGACCAGGTAAGAACTGTCTCAGTCCGAATACATCCCCCAACTTGACAACTGCCCAAAGCCCAACTACACCCATATTTACCACATGCTCACCCACCGTACCCACATTGCTGACCACCATCCCGAAACACGGGGCCTCCTGGTAGCCAGCCAGCTAAGCTCCAACTTGCAGCCAGACATCTCTGGAGGGGAACAAGCTTTGTGGATCAAGACCCAAATTTCCATAAGTGCTAACTGTACAAGTTCACCAAGGTACAGCGATCACTGCTATAAAAAATGACAAAGAGAAGGAGCAAGATCCAATCCCAGACCCCAAGTCCACACAAAACAAATACAGGAAACACTAATGGGAATCATACAGATGAAATCTCTGAATCAGTAGCCGCTCAGGTTGAAAGGCAACTGCAGAAGCATATAGAGCAACTTAGATCAGAGATAACATGTGAAGTAAAAAAAGAAATGTATGAAAAACTAGATGCTGAAGTGGAAAAACAACTGCAGAAACATACAGAAGAAACCAGAGCAGAAATAACCTCTGAAGTTAAAAAAAGACCTCTGTAAATCAATAGCATTTAAAGTAGGGGAGAACAGAGCAGAAATAATGTCTGAACTAGAGAGAGAAAGGATAACCATAATGAGAGAATTTAGTACTATTAAAGAAGACATTGATAAAAAATTAGAGAATAGAAAAATGGTGGATTCTCTGAATGAGCAATACAGGAAAGAAATAGATCACATGGAGCAATTTCAAAGAGATATACAAGAAAATAAAATTTCAATCACAAGCTGGCAAAAGCATATGAACCACAGTGAAGATAGAATCTCAGATCTTGAAGACACAGTCACAGCTAGTGAAGAGATAAGAAAGGATCTCTTAGTAACAACTAGGATGCAGGAAAAAATAATGCAACATCTTCAAGATGATGTAAAAATGAACAACATGAGATTAATAGGAATCAACAAGAAAGAAGGAGTCAATACAAAGGATATAGAACGAATATGGGCAGAAATAATAGCAGAAAACTTCCCAAATATGAAAAAAAAAAAAACAATTGGACATACAGTAACTGAAGCATACAGAACCCCAATAACATCAACCCGACTAAAAGCATATCCAGACATATAATAGTCAAGATTCCAGAAATTCAGTAGAAGAATAGTATACTAAAAGCTGCTAGAGAAAAGAAGCAGATCACATTTAAAGGAAAACCCATCAAAGTAATAGCAGATTTCTCTTCACAAACCATGAAGTCAAGAAGAGCATGGAACAGAGTGCTTCAAGTCCTCCATGCAAACAAATTTCAGTCCATATTGCTATACTTGGCAAAACTCTCTTTCAAGTATGAGGGAGAAGTGAAATACTTCCATGACAAGGAACAACTAAAGAATTTCATGACATCAAAGCCAACCATACACAGCATACTAAAAAATATTTCACAAAGTGACCAAAATGACTCAAATTCAAGAAATGAGAACAGAAAGATCCCACCAAATAGGGTACTTAATTAAACACAGGAGAAAAAGGGGTAAACAGTAGGACGTGAACATCATGTTAATCATAAGTCAACATATTTCAATTATAACCATCAATGTAAATGGACTCAATTCTCCAATTAAAAGAAATAGATTGGCAGAGTGGATAAGGAAGCAAAATCCAACAATATACTGTATACAAGAAATGCACTTAACTCATAAAGAAACTCATAGCCTAAAACTGAAAGGATGGAAAACGATACTACATGCTCCAGAACCTCAAAAAAAAGCAGATGTAGAAATCCTGTTTTCAGACTGTCTAAACTTCAAACCAAGACTGATCAAACAAAATAAAGAAGGCCACTACATATGGGTTAGGGGAAAACTTCAAGATGAAGAGGTGACTCTCATAAATATGTATGCACCCAACACAGGAGCAGCAAGTTACATCACGCAAACCTTAATGGACATGAAAAATCTAATATCCAATAGCACAATCTTAACAAGAGACCTCAACATCCCCTTATCCAAAAAAGATAGGTCAAGTAGACAAAAAATTAGCAAAGTAGCAGCAGAATTGAACCAGAACTGGGAACAACTGGAATTAGTGAACATACACAGAGTGTTCCACCCAACCACTTCAGAATACACAATTTTTTTCAGTTACACATGGGACATTTTCTAAAATAGACCACATCTTAGTACATAGGTCATGCCTAAGTATATGTCAGAAAACAGAAATTATCCTGTTCATATTATCGGACCACAGTGCAATGAAACCAGAAATAAATGACAATAGAAACCACAAGAACTCCAGAAATACATGGAAATTAAACATTCATGGTATATTTAGATTACCCCTTATATATTAATGATATTAGTGGTAATTTAAAACCTTGAATGCAAGGAAATTGAAAGAACATAAATATATGTATGAGAATAGTAACCACTATTGGTACTAATGTCTATTTTCTTTCTTTCTTTCTTTCTGTATTTATTTATTTATTTATATGTATTTAGTACAGAGTCAACAGGATCTCACTACGCAGGTCAGACTCATAGTGATCCTCCTATTTTTGGCCTCCCAAGTGCAGGATTACAGGCATGCACCTTCATACCCAGTTTCAATCTCCCTCTCAGCACACATCCTTGGGGCAGGACCAGCGTGATATATAGTATTGGGGATAGAATCCTGGTCCCTGTGCTTTGCCTAAGCAGGTGCTTTAGTCTGCTGAGTTATCTGTCTAGCCCATAATGTCTATTTTGTATGGTGGCCAATTGTAATAAAATTTTCCAAAAAGTATTGTGTGAATACCTTACATCAAACATTAATCTCAAAATATAAACATATCATGAGAATGGTATCTTTTACAAAAATTGCCAATTTGAATCTTTAATCATCTTATTACTTATAATATTTATAGAATTTTTGTCACTACATTGGACAGGATTTTCTCAAACTTCTAGGGTTAACTCTAAGTTATCTTTAAAGAATTATTTAAATAAGTTCACCAATAATATTCTAAATCTACAGTGGTTTTCCTTTTCAGGTGCTCCTATCCTAACTACAAACTTTTACAATCCTTTGGTGCTAATTCTGAATCTAAATATTAGTTTTAATAGCCTTTAAAGAGAAGTTGTCACCGGGCGTGGTGGCGCACGCCTGTAATCCCAACACTCGGGAGGCTGGGGCAGGAGGATCGCTATGAGTTTGAGACCAGCCTGGGCTACAAAAGTGAGCTCACGGCCAGCCTGAACTGCATAGTGAGACCCTGTCTCAAAAAGACAAAAAAAAAAAAAAAAAAAAAAAGAGAGAAGTTGTCTTAGTTACTGTTCTCTTGTTGCTAAGACAAAATTCTCAACACCCAAAATTAAAGAGAAAAGGTTATTTAGCTCACAGTTTATAGAGATTTCAGTGTATGATCAACTGGGTCCAAGTCAAGGTCTCTTGGCAGAGCAGTTCATGGTGGGCAAATTTAAGCTGATATTGTATATAGGCTACCCGCACTAGAGTAAGTACAGCACTCACACCCTTAACCTTAACCATAAGTATGCTTACTCAATCAGTAAAGTGATTTACTAAACACATACCTTTAGTCCCAACATCATACACTCTAGATTCAACCAGCCCTGAAAAAGTGCCATGACTACATGAGGCTTTGGGGAGACATCTAGCCACAAACCATTACAATCCCTCCCTAAACTTCCCAAATATTTATGTACATCATCTCTAAAAGTTGTCAGAGACCTAACAGTTTCTATAGTGCTGTAAAGTCCAAGTCCCATGTCTCCTTTAAGATTTAAAGCAAACTCTTACCTGTGAGCTTCCATACAAATGAAAAGAAAGTGAAACACTTTCTACTTTCAATAACACATGATAGACATTTCCATTCCAGAATACAATGAGAGGAATAAAAAGAAATGAGATCAAAGAAAGTAAAAATTTACTTTACTCATTGCTGGGACAAATACCTGGCACTCAAAATGAAGGAAGGAAAGGTTTATTTACCTCACAGTTACTGGAGGTTTCAGTCCATATTTGGCTGCCCCAAAGCTGAATGGAACAGGGCAGAGAGCATCCAGCTTATGGTGGCAGAACAGCAACAACTGCGACAGAGGCAATCAACCAACTAGGGTAGCAAAGAGCAAGAGCTCTAGTCTGTCTTTCTGTCTCTCTTCATATTACATTGAGGCTCTCCACCTCAGGCTATCCCCCTTAGGCTATACCCATAATCCCAGAAGTACTTAAAACTCACAATCCCAGGGATCAAGTCTCAAACTCTAGATCAGTACTAAAGCACATAATTCCAGTGACTCATGAGTCAAGTCTCAATCTATAGAAGTCCCCGCCCCATGAGTGCATGAGGCTTTTGGGGGGGGCAACTAGACATAAACCATAACATTCTGCCCCTGGACCCCCAAAGTCTTGTACATATCCATTTGTACAAAAGACATTTAATCCATCTGGAAGAGTTGCTAAAATCCCAACAGTTTCAACATGGCTGAAAAGTCAAAGTCCCAATTTTCCTCAAAGATCCAAGGCAAACTCTCATTTGTGAGCTCCTGTACAATAGAAAAGTTAAACATATCCAACATTCAAAGGCATAAGATAAACATTCGCATTCTAAAAGTTGCAAACAACGTCAATAAAAAATATTGGGAACAAAACATGTCCAAAATCCAGCAGGGTAAACATTAAATACCATAGTTCCAACTGGAACTTCCAAAGCAGTCTGCACTGAGTTGTAGGCTCCATGCAGCTCTGTCCCTAAGGCACTCTCGGTGGTAGTTTCCATGGCTTCCCTTATAGGCTGGTATAGCTTTCTCTTTGCATGATCCACATTCCTGGCTTTTCCAAACTTCCAGGGTTTCCACTCAATAGGCTTCTCATGCTCTTCTTCACACACTTACCTCTCAGAAGCGCACTGCCTGGCCTCCCAGGCCTTCTTCTGAAATTGAAATTGAGGTGGAAGCCTTCTTAACTTAACAACTCTAAAAAAAAAAAAAAAAAAAAAAAAAAAACTTAACAACTCTTGCATTCTGCATATGCCTATGTGGATGATGCCAAGGGTTGCTGCCAGCTGAAGCAGTAGCTAGGCTTCTTTCTCTCTTGGCTGTAGGGGTGGAGTGCTTGGACTGATGAACACTCTGACCTTGATTCTGAGGAACAAATTCTGCATGCCGGCGCCATTTTGGAACCTGATTTGGCTGCTGCTGCCATTCTGCTAATTGGGTCTCTGCAGCTTTCTTCTCAAGGTAAAACCTCTCTCCCTTGAGGTTCTGAAGTTGCAAAGGGTGGAGAGCTGCCACCTATTGTGTTACCCTCCAGCCATCTTTTTGATTCTCTGGTTCCTTCCCAGCAATGGAGATCTTGTCAGCTCCATCTTTGCAGTCCAAAGCTTTTCTGGTATTCCCTTTCTGGCCAAACTCACATTTTAAATCATCCTCCTTGGCTCTTGGCTCTTGATTCTTGCCATAAATCTGGCTAAAAGCCACCAATAACAACCATGCCAATGTCCTAATAGTTGCCTGCTTTGAAATACCTCTTCAAAGATGAATCAGTTCACCATGCTTAATCTCAGTCTTAGGCAAAGTCTCTGGGCACAAGCAGAATTCTGACAGACTTTCAGCCAATCCATAGCACAAATCATCTGGAGTCTGATGACCAGTGCTGCTCTTTTTCCTAGCAAAAACCTCCTCAACCTGGTCTTTATAGGCAGGCCTTCTGTCAGTTTTCTGGTCTGAGTTCTGACAAGAATCTCCCCTACAGAACAGCTGAAGCTTTTCCAGCTCTTCGCAAGTAGAGGACCTCTCCAAACATTTCCAGTCTCTGCTCAAGCCATTCTTTATGCCCAGGCTTCAAGCCAGTTTTCTGGTCTGAGTTCTGACCAGTATGTCCCAAAGAGAACAGCTGAAGCCATTCCAGTGCTTTGATTGTAGCCAACATTTCTGAACCTTTCCTATCTCTTCCTGTAAGCCATTCCCAAAAGCTTATACTCCATACAGTCAGGTTAGCCACAGCAGCGACCCCACTTCTCTGGTATCAAATTCTGTCTTAGTTACTTTTTACTCATTGCTGGGACAAATACTTGACACTCAAAATGAAGGAAGGAAAGGTCTGTTTAACTCACAGTTACTGGAGGTGTCAGTCCATATTTGGCTGGCTCAAGGCTTAGTGGAACAGGGTAGAGTGCATCCAGTTCATGGAGGCAGAGCAGCAACAATCGCGACAGAGGCAACCGACCAACCAGGATAGCAGAGAGCAACAACTCTAGTCTGTCTCTCTATCTCTCTTTTTCAAATTACATCAGCTTCTCTGCCTTAGCCTATCTACCTCAGGCCACACTCATAGTCTCAGCAGTACTCAGACCATAATCCCAATAATACAAAACATATAATCCTAGGGATCATGGATCAAGTCTCAAACTCTAGATCAGTATTAAATCACATAATCCCAGTGACTCATGAGTCAAGTTTCAATCTATAGAAGTCCCCGCCCTCATGATGCATGAGGCTTTGGCGGTCAACTAGACATAAACCATAACAATAGACATTAAATCATATATCTCCATGTGCAACATCTAAAGCAATCTGTGAAAAGATGTGAATTCCAAAGAGCTTCAGCTCTTTAGGCTCAATACCTAAGGTATCTCTTGTGTTTGTATTTCCCATGTTGTCTCCCTTGGGCCCACTCTGCTAATTACTTGCAGTTTTCCTCAGATTATCCAAACATCTCAGGTATCCACTGCACCTTTGGCTTCTCACACTGTCCTCTCAGGCTTATACTGCTTGACTTCCAAGGCCTTCTGAAATTTGAGTGGAAGCCTCCTTGACTCTAAAATTCTTCCATTTTTTAATATACCCAAACCAGTGCCATATGGATGATATTAAGATTTGCCACCAGCTAGAAGAGCAGCCAAGCTTCACACTCTCCTGGGTACAGGAGTTGAGTGTCTGGATCACGAAGTATACTGAATCTAATCCTGAGGAATAAATTATCTGGGTCACAGCTATTCTGGAGCATGGTGCTCTTGGGTTTTCTTCTCAAAGCAATGTCTTGATTTTCCACATAAATTTGGCTAAACACCCAATCAGTAGACATGCCATTGCCTCAACATTCAACTGCCTTGAACTATTTTTCAGTGAGATTAATTAATCCATGACCCTTATCCTTCAACTCAGGCAACATCTCTGGCAAGATGCCAACTAAATTTTTGTCAAGCCATAACGCACACCATCTGGAAACCAACAACCAATGTGGTCCTTTATTCAAGCAGGAACATCAATACTTGTGTTTTTGCCAGCAAAATTTTTTCTTAGCCTTCTGATTTCTGAATTCTGACCAAAATCTCCCCTACAGTACAACATAAGACATTCCAGGGATGCTTTTTTCAGATAGAAATATCCTCAAACTTTTCCCCAACCCATTACAAAAGCTCTAGCACCACATGGCCCCGTGTAAGCAAAGCAATGGCCCCACCTCCCTGGTGACAAATTATGTCTTAGTTATTTTTCTCTTGTTTCTAAGACCAAATGCCCATTTCTGAAATAAATCTAAAGTCAAAAAGAGAAAGGTTTATTTAGCTCAGAGTTTGTAGAGGTTTCAGTGCTTAAGTAGCTTGGACCAAGGCAGGGTGGTTTGGCAAGAGAAGGTAAAAGGAGTAAAGCAACCACAGAAGTGAAAATAACATTCTTTCTGTTTCTTATATTTCATGAAAACTGCCCACCCATCATTACTTACACCCTTCATCTTATTGAGAATTATGCCAAACAAATCAGTAGAGTGATATACTAATCACACACCTTCAATCCCAGCATCACACACTCTAGATTCAGTCACCTTTGAAAAAAAATGTCATGATTACATGAGGCTTTGGGGTGATCTCTAGACACAAGCTATAATAGAAATTGAAGGAATTTTAAAAAATTACATATAATTTAATCAAGTCACTAGAAATTTCTGAAAAATCAGAGCATGAAATTTGCTTTAAAATAGATATGTTTTGTGATTTTCAGTCCTGTATCAACTCTAGTTTGGCTTACTTTATGTTACCTAATTTCAATTTAGATTAAATTTATAAGATTCAAGACATAATCTCAGTACCTACTAGTACCTTTTTCATGTGTTAATAGGAAATAGTAATTATTTTAAAGGTACTAAAATATTTACCTATCTGGTTTATGGAGCAGATGTATTCTTTAAAATATAGCTTATTTTTAGTTACAAGTTCTACACTTCTATTTATTTCAAAACATTCTTTGGAGATAAGTATCTTGGAAAAAAAAAGAAAACAATAAAATCAACACAAGGGGATGAAATGACAATGTAAAATAGGCAACAAAAAAGGACAGGATAGTAATCCTTTCTATATGAGAAGTTATTTAGCTTTAAGACACTAAATATGGAAATTGGCCACTATAACATGAGCTTTAATTTACATGCTAAAACTATAAAATTGTGCACATAAGTGAGGCCCAATACAATTCCACCTTTTATATGAGCTCATGTGGAACAAACTGTTTCAAAGAAATAACATATTGACTTTTCTGTCATGATAATTAAAATAATTTTCTTTTCAAACTTTGCAAGCCTTTTCTAGAATACAAGAAGAGAATTGTCTCTTGATATTAAGGATGTTTTGAATAGAAATAAAATGAATAGTTTCAGGGCAAAGTTTATAACTTAGTTCAAAATTCTCCAGCCTCTCAAAACACCTCAATGATGTTTTGAGATATCCTTATTATACTCCAAAAGATAAAGAGTTTGTTAAATTTGGATTTGAATATAAGGTTTAAGAATTTAATGAATGATTTCCATGAACAAAGGATAATATAATATTTAAAAAGTATTAGATATTTAAGAAATAAGATGCACTGGGAAATGATTTGTTTTATATCGTCTATCAAGATGTTGCATGGGTAGATAACGTATACATGGAAGTATTAAGGTAAGTAACTTCTGAGATATTCAAACTGGACCCAGAAAAACTAGCCCTTTCAAAAGGCTTGAGGAATGTTAGCTTATTTCTTCATTTCTGATTGTATAAGTAAACTCTTGCATTATTCATAACATCTTTTAGAGAATTCCATTTTGAAAAGTCGTCAGAGCTTATAACAATTATGTGTATAGGTGGATCATAAAGGGTAATTGAAAAGCATGGTAAATGTTTATTTTTTAAAGTGTTATAGTGAAAGACATATTCCCATTGATATCCCCCAAAATATTCCCCCTTGCTGTAAAATATGTACATTGTTCTTGTCATTATAACTTACATATGCCCTATGTATATCACAGAAACTTAGAAACTTGAAATCGTTTTTCCAGAAGTTTACTTCAAATGACATTGACATTGACACACACAAACAATGAGTGGCTCAATATTTAAACCTAAATCCAAAAGTAAATCGTATGTGTAGAAATCAGGCAGGTCATATCTTTATTCTGTGTGATTGGAAGGAGGTGAGGGAAGAGAGAAAATGTACAGAGCATTCCTTCTTGTAAAAATATTGAATCTGAATAGAAAGAAAGAGGTATGATGGTAGCTGAAAGGCATAGAATCAAGATTTGTGTACTTTGTCATTTTGTTTTATATGTTTCAGTTCCAGTTTGACTCGTGTCTAGATGCCCCCATCCAGCATCATGAGCTCCTAGGTGGGGCTCGTAGGCAGGGCCTGGATTGGGGGTGTAGGACACTGGATCACAGGCCTATAGCTGGGTTGATGTTTGGATGGGGAAGCCTGATGAAAAGGGATGGGTCATCGTGTGTGTGTGGCCTCAGGGTACGTATCCATCTTCCTCCTTTGCTGCTTCTTTCTTGCCCTACCCTGAGTTGGTTTCTTTCTGCCATGTCCCTTTACCATGCTTCCCTGTCTTAGTCTCTACATACTGTGAGCCAAAATAAAGAAATAAATAACTCCTTTAACTTTTATCTGGTATCAGGTATTTTGTTTCAGGACGTAGTAAGTAAGAAACTATAGTATTGTTTTTCTCAATGTTAGAGGGCAAATACTATCATGATTAACTTTTGTTGGCAAGAATCTAAAGGAGACTAACTTAAAATATTGGATAGGAAAGGAAGAATAGTTTAAAGTTCTGTGAGAGACAAGACAGAGACCACCACTGACTGTAGCAAAGGTAGCACCCTATTTTGAGAAATGAATGAACTGTCAGGATTCCAGATTCCAGAGGTATAGAAGTGGGACCAGCAGATTCACACTTTGACTGGGAGTAGAAAACAATGTCCAACATTGTCCGTGGAACAACCACGCAGCTAGAAGTTGTACTCAGAGAATTCACTGGAGTAGAACATGGTCAAAACAGTCATTTGAGACTGGGGGAATGGAACTGACAGGAAAAGTTGAGGCCATCAAGCAGTATGAGGCAAAATTAACTTGGAAGGCCTGGAGATTTTTGTAGCTTTTTAGGGCTGTTAAAATAAATTTCTCTGTATAATCCCCATGACAGCACAGTGAGGAAGACATAATTGCTACATCCTTACAGATGCAAAACGTTCCATGGGGTCAAGAGGGACATACCACAGTCATGACAGTGAGTAAAATCATTTTCCACCCAGCAATAGCCATGGGTCCAGCTACAGTCTCATTTTATACATTTATGCTATGAGCCCTTGGGAAGCAGTTCTCATTTCAATTCTGGTCATCGCCTTTAAGGTTTTGTTTCATTTATAACTGGTAACAATTTAAAACAACTTGCTTGGGAGTTGTTGTGATAGACAATGATTTAATACTTTTAACTTTCTCTCTCTGTCTCTCTCTCTCTGTCTCTCTCTCTGTCTCTCTCTCTCTCTCTGTCTGTCTCTCTGTCTCTCTGTCTCTCTGTCTCTCTGTCTCTCTCTCTCTCTCTCTCTCTCTCTCTCTCTCTCTCTCTCTTCCTTTGGCACAGGCTCTCAGTATGCAGCTTAGACTCATAGTGAAATCTCCTGTTCCAGCCTCCCCAATGCTGGGGTTACAGGCGCACACCACAACACAGCACAGCACAGCGGGGGTTCTGGGCCGGTATGGCATAAGTAATGGCTATCAAAGCTCGGTCCTTGCACTTGTCAGCCAGGATCTTAAACCACCAATTTATCTCCTGAGTCCCTCATCTGGTGCTTTCATATATATATATATATATATATATATATATATATATATATATATATATATATATGTTGTGCTAGGAAGCCACCTTATTCTGAAATATATTTTAGAAAACAGTTTTTCAAGTGTCACAAAATATTGTCTTTAATATGTTAATGATTGATTCATCCAATATTTAAAAAACATTTATCCAGAATGAATTTTTAAAATGAAACATCCTATAGTATTTATTTTTCAGAACAGAACAAACTGAGAAATGTGACTTGAAATACTTTCTGCACACTCCTAATCCTTCCATTAAATGATAAGGCCAGTCTTACCATGCTTGACTTACATTTTGAAATAACAGATTTTACAAAATCCATGTGGATATTGCAAAATATTTTATTATTTAAAATATTTTTTAAGGATGAACATGATTTACATGCTTAAGATTGGAATGCACACATTTTTTTTTGTCCCATTCAAATTCCAGACTTAGGCCATTCATCCCACTACAGAAAGAATAACCTAATCCCCTCAGCAAGGCTTAAGGCTCTTTTTCTATGTATCCTTTAAAATGTTGTCAAACACTGTTCCCCAAAAGTTATTATTCTCTAGTTAGGCCTAGAACTTGATGCACCATTTAATTCTTCAAATGTACTTTAAATGAATAAACAAATTGGAGATATATTGAAGATCATTAATAGCACTTGCTTGGACATTTATGGAAATGTCTCATGATTTAAAAAGTGAAACTTTTATAAAGAAAAGATTTATTCCTCAAATTTTGTTTTTCTCCAATAAGAAATTCATTTCTCCATTGTGAGCTTTAAAAGGAAACAAAAATAAATGACCACTCAATAAAGTTTGAATTTCGAAAAGAGCCCTGACTATAAAGATTCTATATGTTTCCCCCACAGGAACTTGGCAATTGAAATGAAGGTTGTTTAATATCTTAAAACTTACTACTCTGTTCACAGCAATAAAAGCATATTGGTAAATTAACACAATTGGATACCACCTCACGTTGCTCCTTTAAAAAATCAGTGATAATTAAACCACCAGAGATTTCTCAGTGGATACTTATGTGCTATTTTCATCTAAAATAGAATTTCTAATTTAAATGAGTAGAGAACAGATTAAAGCACAAAACTCAGACAACTGCCAGATGATGACCTGAAGAGAGACAAGAAAGGTCAGATCACACAAAAGAAAGCTGCTTAATACATACTGATGCGCAAGTTCAACTGTTACAGAGTAAGCAAGAGTTGGACCATGACAAAATTGTTAAATAGTCATAAGTGACCTCATAGTTTTGTGGTGGAAAACCTATGGCATGTATGCTTTTTGTTGTACTTTTAGCACAATAAATGTTAATGTTCAAATTGTTTTCATGAACTGAAACCTCACTATTCTAGCTTAATTGCAGTGTTGGCATTGTGCGAAAGAAGTGGGTTTGGAGTGGTGGTTTGGGTGCTTGTCTTTGTCTTAGACTGTCTTCATCTACCTCTGGGCTAACACCCACACACCCACACACACACACACACACACGCACACACACGTGTGAACCTGTGACACATACAAACCTATTCTAGTTGTCTAAACTGTATATAACCAGGAGATTTTTTCACTCATAGAAAAAATTATATAAATATACAATAAAATATGCATATTAATATTTCGAATAAATTAATATATAAGTGATGAAGTTCTGCTTGACAAATATTTCCAGAAATAATGTAAAAATCTTGCTGGAAAATATAACATTACCTGGGGATATAGCTCAGCAGCATAAGCCTAAGTACCTGCCTGGCAAGTGCAAGGTCCAGAGTTTGATCCTCAGTACATCAAAAAAAAAAAAAAGAAAATATATTAGAGTTACACTGAAAATGTATACATTTGGTTGCAACCGCTGAGTTATGGAAAGCACTTAGGGTAGTAACAATACTGCTTTAGAAGGTAAATGCTCAGGAGTTCCTTGTACAGTGTGCCTCGCATGTGTGAGGCACTAAGTTTCAACAGTAGGACGACAAAACAAAACAAGAACTGTCCAGAGATTGGTTATTGGTCCACTGAGATTGATCCTAATAAAAGATTTGAGATTAAAAAAACTAGAGATGCTGAGCAGAAAGTATGTAGGGATAAATTGTTGAGTTGAAGAGATAGCCTAATGTCAAAAAACAATGCTGCAGCAGGAACGGTGGCACCATCCTGCAATCTCAGCACTCAGGAAAGTGAGGTAGGAGGATTGCCAGGAGTTGAAGGCTGGGCTACATAGTACGTTCCAGGCCAGAGGGAACTTCATAGCAAGACCTTGCCTGTAAGTAAATAAGTAACTAAATAAATAAATACATATTGTATCCTATATTATCCATAAGGATGATTCATCAGTGATGTTCAGTAAGAAAACTGAATAATGTAATCCATGCTCTAAAGAGTGATTTTGGCCACCGTGGTGCATCCTGTGCTGTGGAAGCACAAGGGAGTAGATGTTATCGTGGAATTAGAGGTCAAAAAAAAAAAAATAGCAAAAATCAAGTTGAATGACCTTGAGAGGTAACCAGCATTTGAAAAACATAGCAAACAGCAAGATATAAGGTTAAGAATCATTTGGAAGAGTAGAGTTTTTTAAAGAATGGGTTAAGAAATAGCTAGAAAAATAAAGAGTACAAATAATGCCAAAGTTTGACTGAAAATAGGCTAAGTTTGGGCAAAATAATGGCATTTTAAAAAGACATATGGTGATTAATGAATTGTTTTTTACTTCATTGCTAGTAAAAAATGATACAAAGCAAAATAGGTGAGCATATGTTGAATTTGAAGATAGAGAGCTAAACAAATTAAATTTCAGATGGAAACTCATTCTGTTCAGAATTTCAAGCTATTAGAACCTAGGAAAAAAAAACTGTGATGGAAACACAGGAAGACCAAGGCTAAACAGGAATAACAGAATCCTTCATCTCATGTGAGTGAATGAGGCTATCACAAAGCAGAATTTTCAACTATAGCATGCAGTTTAAGAAATTGCTATGTCTTTTTTTAGATTTTAGTGATAAAAAGACTATAAATTTAACTTCTAAATATCTGTAAGTAATATCTCCAACAAAGTCCCTTGTACATTTTAGGAGAGATGTCAGACATTCCCTCAGACATGTCTTCACATGAAAGTAGTGTTACTTCTCAGGATTATAGGTTTATTGGTTAAATGAGCATAGTTATTGATTAATCATTCTTATTGATGAATGTGAGATAGGGAAATCTCAAAGAGAAAGGATATAAACAGCTGAAGTTAAAGTTTTTAAAATGTTTATTAAAATGTCAAGACCAACAGTAAAGTTTGAAAACAGGATTCCTATCACTCAGTTATTAAACCCAAATGAAATAATTTACAGTTTTCCTTCCAGCACTAAAGTAATCAAGTAAGGGAGTATACTTATCGAAGGAATTTTTAATCTTCTTCAGGACTTCATTACATACATTTGAAGTGCTCCATTACAATCACAGTGATTAAAATGCTCCTTCTGAAACATATCCTTTCAATTACTTATCTTTAAGTAACCCATATTTTTCATCCACTGACAGAGGAAACAAAAAACCTACTCTATTTTTCACCTATCCTTCTAAAGCAATTATTACTCTAAAAAGGAATAGAGAAGGAATTATCCTAATTGGAATGAATATGAACGGATAGACTCCTACAGATTAAAAAATGATCTGAGCACTGTCAATTTATCATGAAAGAGCTATATAAGTTTCGTATAAGTCTGTCACTCCATAATTCGAGCAAACAGAAGCCATACAGATCTAGGAAACTGGTTTTGAATTTTCTTTCTCCTTTCTATGTTTACTAATGAGGTAATATGTTGTCACCAATCTATAAAGCATTTATATTAATGGTGTAATATATTGTAGCCAATCTATAAAGCAGTTTTGAAACAATAATTAAGTCAATCTTCTACAAATAACAGTGTCAAGGGTCATCATTATGCTGTCTAAGATTCTTTCCTGGTGCTTATAATTAAATGGGGAAATAATTGTAAATCTTAGGAAGTAAAGATAAACAGCACTGCAGAAACACTACTGACACAAAGAATTCTAGCATTCCATGGTTACTATCACCAATAGTCTGCAGTGGTTTTTCCTTTTCATACATCACTATACAGAGATTAAATTAAATGAGCAGCAAGTATTTCTCTTACTGAATGAGAATATTCTGTAACACACAAACAACATATACATCACCAGTTCCAGAACTAATAGAAATGAATTAGATTAAAAGTTTGACTAATAATATTTCAGTGCAAATGAAAATATCACCATGAATGATAGAAAAACTAAAAATCAGACTATTGGCCTGATAACCTATTATCTTGATTAAAAAAAAAATGTTAATGTAAAACAGATACTCCTGATTTAACTTGTCAAACACTATTCAGAATCTATCCATCTTCAAGATAGCAAGATGATCACTGTATCAAATTATTTTCTTTTTGCAGATAGGTATCAAAGTATTTTAAGACTACTGAGTCTTTAGTATAGCATCTACAGGGTCTTACTATACAGATGGGACTCCTACTGATCCCCCTGCTTTTCAGTCTCCCAAGCTCTGGGATTATAGGCACAAACCACCAAGCCCAGTCTCATTAGCCATCTGAGCACTTGCTTGGGATGGGGCTGGCACAGCATGCTGGAGATCAAACCCCAGTCCTTGTGTCTGCTAAGAAAGCACCTTAATCTGCTAAGCTACTTGGCTGGTCTCACAATATTAGGATTTCTAAACACATAAAGTATATACAATTTTTTTAGTATTCGAAAAACATCTTAGACACTTCTTTTATTGCTTTAAAGATCACATTATGTTTATGTATATAAAATATGTTGAGATCCTGAGTCCAATAGTGGTAAACTGAGAAGAGCAGAAATGAATACGTAGAAAGTTCCTTTTTTTCAACATACAGTTCTCAACTGGTTGGATTTTACATTGTAAACTACTTCTCTTTGCAAACAATTAATTTTATTCAAAAGCTGCATTTGGTGACCAACATGACCATGGTCATCTTCCCACTCTGACCTGAGACCATGGCTTTCTCTATTCTAGTTAACAATCACAGACAGACCTATGCACACCTCACAATGTGAAGCTTTTGAGTGTGTGTGTGTGTGTGTGTGTGTGTGTGTGTGTGTGTGCACAGACAGTGCAGTAGAGTATTACCCAATCCAGCATGGCTTTGAAGAAAGTACAAAGTATGAGAGTAAAACAAAAGTGTAGAGTGCTAATAAAAGTGACAAAAATGTGCACAGCAATAATGGAGATGACAAGAAAGCAGAGCAAGAAAAATAAGAGCAAGGTATTATTGTTGTTTTTATTAATATCATTATTTTGTATTTTGAGACAAGGTCTCACTATGTAGTTCAGGCTGGCCTTGAGCTCATTTTGTAGCCTAGGCTGGTCTCTAACTTGCTAAGATCTCTTTGTCTCACTCTCCCAAGTGCTGGGATTAATGACATGCACCACTATGACTGGCAAGAAGCAGATTTGAAAGAAAATGGCCATTGCATTAAAGAAGGAAACTGTAGAAAACCATGAGTCTGGTGTGACCAATGTGGGCTCAGAACACCAGATGGTGAGACCAACAGTCTGAGCTCACTTGAAGAATAAAGATGCCATCAAAGGAACTGATGTGGCAAAAGGAATAACAATGTTACCCAGGCAGAGGATGCAAGTGCTAGAAAAAGGGGAACCAGGTGTGGCTCACTGAGAAAAACCTGGAGGTGACAGTTTTAGTGAAGCAATGATGTGTGCAAGTGACAGGAAATTGAGCAATGATTCACCAGGGGGAAAAAACATGTATATACACTGTAAGTACAACAAGTGATGGATTTGAAGGCAGTAGGTAGTGGTTTAATAAATTCCATAAGAGCAGTTGCATCCATAGTGTGATAAGATACAGCAAGGCTTCTAGTTTTGACAGAAACATACAAGAAAGAATTCATAGAATTCATGAAGGTGGAAGGATATGGTGCTCAATAAGCATTAAACTTGGACACAGAGTTCTTCTGAAAGAATCCAAACAGAACCAAAACAAAACTTACATGATGCAGGAAGAAAAGGCACTCTGGAGTGCAAAACTTTGCAGGGCAGATTGACTCATTTGCTATGTGTAAATATAAGCACTGATAGGAAGAGTAAGCCAGCACTGGTGTACCATTTCCAGTCACCTTGTGCATCCAATAAACAGAATGTTAACAAGGTCAACCTGGCATGTGGAGGGCAATGCAAAAACATGAATCAGAAGGCAGCTGTTCACAGTACGACTGTATGAGGTGGTCACACTTGTCACTTAGAAATATCTTTCATTGTGGTACTCTGAGAAAAGAGATTGAAGAGGATTTGAGAAAATGGAAAAACATTCTATATTCCTATATAGGAAGTACCAACATTGTAAATATGACCATAGTCCCAACATTCTTATACAGATTCAATGCAATCCTAGTTAAAATACCATTAGTATACCTCACAGAGCTACAGGAAACTTTTTTCAAATTCATTTGGAACTAGAGGAGATGTAGAACATCAAAAGCAATCCTGGGAAACAAAGGAAAGGCAGGAGGTGTCACAATCCCTGACCTGAAATTATATTATAAAGCTATTGTGATAAAATCAGCATGGTGCTGGCATAGACAGACCTGAAGATTAATGGAACAGATTAGAAAACACAGACCCAATTGTAAACACACTCAGCCACCTTTTTGATAAAGGGCCAAACATGTTCACTGGAAGAAAGATAGCCTCTTTAATAAATGGTGTTGGAAATACGAGCCTTTCATATGCCAAAGGCTAAAACTAGACCTATGCCTATCACTATGTACAAAACTACAGTCAAATGGATCAAAGATTTAAATATTAAAACTGAAACACTAAATCTTCTGGAGGAAATGTAGTTAGAAATCTTAAAGACATAGACATAGAGGTAGGTAGAGAGTTCATGAACAAAAACATAACCACACCAGAAACACAAAACAGTTCAAAGAATCAACAACTGGGATCTCATCTTTTTGAAAAGTTCTGCACTTCAAAGCAAATCTCCAATAGAGTAACAGGAAAACCCACAAACTGGGAAAAAAAAATTATAGCCAACTATCCCTCCAACAAAGTCCTTCTATCTAGAACATACAAGGAATTCAAACATATCAGGCCCCCAAAGTCAAAGACCTATCTAAAAATGGCCATCTGAGATGAGTATACACTTTTCAGGGGCTGGGACTGGATGAAAGGCAACAGTAGATATTACAACAAATACTCTGAAGACACATTACCTTGTTAAGTGAAACTCTGTATCATTTGTAATTTTTTCTGTTTTAATTCTAATTGGTACTCTGTTTTAACAATAAAAAGAAATATCTTCTGATAACCATTTCCTGAAAGGTGCCTTCTTTTTTTGGACAGCACACAACACACCCTCCAGCCTTGGTGGACGTTTTCACAGAGGTCAAGTCTCCCTCCAAACAGGACACCTCTTTTGTAGTCCATGAACCAGAAAGTGATCTGCAACTTCAAAAAGTTGTGCTTGAAGACACTCTTCACCAGATGTTTTAATGTCACTGAAGAGACAACCTTGACTCTGTGAGAATTCTACAATAAACATTTCAATGTCTTTCACTTCATCAACTTCACTGACAAAGTCTGTGAAGATGTCATGTACCAGATCTTATGCTCAGGCTGGAGGAATCTGTGACTAAAATGTATCATTAAAAATGACTTTGAAGGGTATAATGCAAAGTTAGTGGGGGAAACTATGTCCATGAGCAAGAGGAAGGGTCTGGATGTTGAAGATCATGAGGAGGGGTTGACAATGGATGCACTTAGGGAACTCCAGAGTGACCAACAGAAGGTGCTTCTTGTGAGCATTCCACTTAGAAGAGGAAACAAAGAAGAGATTAACAGTGATGTGATAAAATGCACTATGAAAAATGGAATAAGTTCCAGGAGTTCTTTGAGAAGGCTCACCCCAATATAACTGTAGCAGAATGTTAAATCTGATAAACAATTTCATAGTCTCTCGTTTCCAGAGGTCTGATTTATTCAGAAGTTTCAGCCTCAAATTTCCAGAAGTGTACATTTTAGTGTATTTCATTATCATCTCTTTTCATATGATTAAAATCTCTTTTGAGAGCAAGCAGCACACATTCCCCTTCAGAACTCTAATACACCTGAGCATTATTTTATACATCAAGTACCCCAAATTTATAAGAGGCAATAGGAGTTTCCATAAGAAAAAAATAATTGCAAACTCAAGAGAATTTAATTCTTTCTTAAAGGATACATACTGGCAAAAAGAGGAATGTTATAGTGGAAATTTCACAAGGTTGACCATGAATGAACGTCTGTTTCCTTATTGTTATCACTGAATCTCCCTAAGCTTCAGATGCCTCATTTGTAAACATGTTATGACCTACATTAACTACTTTCTGAGGACTGTTGTGAAGCTTTCAAAATTCTAACATAGTATCAGCTTTCAATGTCATCTACACTATTAACTTTTGCTGGATGTAAGGATTTTTAACTTTTTGAGAGATTACAGACTCACCGTAAAATACATGCTTCCTTTAAAGTTAATGATGTATTCCTTGAATTGTTATATTTGGCACTATGTAACTATATGGCTATCATAACTACACAACTCTTCCTAGATGCCCTCTAATTAGATATCACAGCTCATTATATTAAATGGTCAGTTTCCTTTTGAGATTTCCCCATTTCCAATGATCTTTGAAGTCAGTGTTTGCTTTCAATGTCTTTATTAACTGTGAAATATTTTGGGAAAGACCACTAAAAGACAGGTTATTTTCCCTCCCTTCCTTTGTTCCCCTCCTCTTCCCCTTCTCTCTGTTTCTCTCCCCACCTCTCCTACCCACTCCTTTCTTCCTTCCACTTTTCTTCTTCCCTCCCACCTTACTTTATCCCTTTTCTCCAATCTTCTGTTTGATTCCCCTTTGCTGAAAAACCTAAAGAGGACCATTACAGCTTAGAGTATAAGAAAAAATGACTTTCAGTAATAAAATAAATTCACAGACTTTAAAACAAGATAGTATTTCACTTTTGGCACATATATCACTAATGTAAATTGAGGTGCTATAATTTAGTAAGCAGGAAGCTTTCCATCAATATGACAGCCTTATTAGCCTCTGAAGAGGTGAAAGCACAGAGGAGGTGGTTATTGTTATAGAAAACATGACTTTGTTACCTCCCTTTATTCCAGTCATAAAAAAACTCTGTAAAATTATTTTCTAAAGAGATTGTGGAAATTGTAAACAGTAATCTAATTTTTTATTACATTTTCATTCTTCAGTTTATTTTGACCTTTATGCTCTAAAAGATAATAACAACAAGGAAAAAAGCTCCTCACTGAACCAATATAATAATCATTTTCCTCATGTCCACACTGCAAGTAGAAAGCTTCTCACATCATATGATTTTAGAACTTGCCAAAACTTCTGAATCCAGTTCTGAGCATCCATCTCCAGAGACAGGATGAGTGCACGAATATTTAAAATCTCTTTACAGGACAAATAGTCATATTTTAGATTTAATTATCACTATAAGTGGGATTCACATGACGAGGTTTTAGTCATTTAAAGATAGAGAGAAAACTATCAGTTGCTTTCTGGGACAGGCATTGGCAGGCGAGGTACTAGGAGCATGAGTTCTCTCAGCCACATGTCTAAAAGGGAAAGAATAAAAAGAAATGAAGTCATCCTTGGAAGTTGGAAGGGAAGCACCAAATTTTTAATTGTTCTTTTTTCATTATGTGAAGAGAGTAACTTGTACTAATCAATATCCTTTATAAAAACAAAGTATTTCTCAGTAGATTATGGGGTAAAAATAAGATGGATGGATGCATAGATAGATGATAAATAGATAGATAGATAGATAGATAGATAGATAGATAGATAGATAGATAGATAGACAGACAGACAGACAGATAGACAGACAGATAGACAGACAGACAGATAGCCTTGTTTTTTTTTCCTTTCACAAGGTAAGAGACTTAGACAAGTGCTTACACGTTATTTCTAAGAAGAAAAATGCAGCCGTTAACAGATATCAGTATGAAGTATAAAGCAAGAAGTCTCAAGGGATGGAGGAGCCAAGCAGATAACATTCCCAAAGGTTCTTGAAGAAGAGTTTATATATTTTTCCTAAAGTCATCAGTAACTGGACTGTGAAACTTACAAATACAATGTTGTAAAATAGCCAGAAAAACTATTGCCAGCACCTTTGCCAGAAAGTTTCTTATACTCTCAAGAGCAAACCTAATAACAAGATATTTGAGCATCTTCAGGAAGACAACATTTAGAGTGCATCTAGATTTAAAAACTTGGATGGCAACTGAATTAGATACAATTGGAGTCAATTAAATTATGCATAACACCTGGCCAATAGCTGGAGCTCAGGGGTACAAGTAGGAAAAACACACTGTCTTTAGTAAAAATTTTCAGATGATAATAAATGAAAAGTGCAAACAGGGTATAATGTTCTCAACTGTGAAATAACACACTAACTCATGGTATTTTAACTGACTTTTTAAAATGAAATGAATTACTTTACCCTTTTCTTTATGTTAACCCAGTTTACCTGTTTATACCACCACTGAACCAAATTCCTTATTCTGAAATACTTCCATGCTGTAAAAATTACACTAAGAACAGGGAAGTCAGAAATGAAGAAAACGTGCTGGCCATGAGAACTGCTGAATACTAGAAAGGCATCATGAGGCCTTTTTTCTTGGTGGGATTCTGCATCTGAAAAAATAATTAATCTTCTAATCTATAAATTGAATGTCTCCAAATGGTTAGTATCCCTTCTGACTTTCTAATTTCCTTATTTTATTGATATGACAAGTTAAGCTAGGGAAGTATAATTTTTTTCTTTGTGCATTTTATTCTCACAATTTTCAAAAATGATATCCAGATATATTTTTCTTCATTAGTTTTGCACTACAAGAAATCATTACAAATTTGGATTAAAACACAACTGTATTTTACTGTTCTATAATTTAAAGTTTGGATGTGGTTTCACTGGAGTAAAATGAAGAGACCCAAAGAGCTGCACATTGTCTAGTGGTTCTAGTGGAGAGTCCCTTCAAGACCATTCCAACTTCTCCTGGCCAGTCACACTCCTTTCTGCACGGGCAACCTTTTCCAGCTTCAAAGACACTCATTCCTCATTTCTATGACTCATAATTTGTAGACAAATATCCCATGAAAAACACAAAGTTGTTGTTTCCAAGGACTCCTGCCATCTACCTGCCAATGGCAATACAAGCCAGGATACCGTCCATAAACCAGGGTCCAAAATTCAGTAACAGACATAAGGTCTCTTGCCAAATAAGATAACACATTCCTAAATTTCAGAGATTAGGATTTAGATAATTTTGGATTAGAGGATTATTCCGCTTTTCACAAACTTTAAGATATATTAAAATACTGAAAAGACGATTTGTTTTTTTTTATTTTTTTAAATCTAACATTAATTAAAGCCAATGTAGTAAACACGGAGTCCTTGGAAAGAAAGCAATCATAGCTATTTACGCACAATATATTGGGAGTTTAGGCAAAATCCTTAGCTCATAAAGACTAATGAAAACTTATAGCCGGTATTCCTTAGCTGTGAGGGAAATATATAAATATGGACCAAAATGGTGATTTCCACTTGTTATGATTTGTATCTAGAAGTCCTCCCACACCCTCATGCAGACACACTTGGGACTTTTCAGAGGTGGCTGGATCTAGAATGTGTGGTTCTGGATTCAAGGATCTGTGATCACTGAATCAGTCCACTGATTCATTTGGCATAGTTATGGTTAAGACTGAGAATTGTTAGTGCTGCACCAGTCCTAATGCAGGTAACCTAAAAAAATTATAAGGGATGCATAGAGGGCTAATGTGCTCCTGCCAGGCTCCATGCTGCGGACCATTACTCCTCTGCAATGCCCTTATTCTGTGCCACCCTGCCTTGGAGGTAGCTGACTGTGGAATGAAATGTCTACAAATTGTGAGCCGAAGAAACATTCCTCCTTTAACCTTGGGTATCAGGTATTTTTGTATCAGAAGTAAAAAAATAACTGAGATACCACTTAGGAGATATGAAATAGGGAAGAAAATTCTCAAGACCACTAAGAAGAGCATCAGTGATTCCCACTTATAAAAATGTAGGAAGTATCAAGAAGTATAAATACTACATGATATCACTCACATAAGGAATAGAAAAGAGTCATACTCTTGGAAGCAGAGAGTGCATTGGTGAGAGGAGAATGGTGAGCAGAGAGGTCCAAGGACTACACAGGAGAGTATTAGTCACAGGACTCAAAATGTCGGTTACACAAGATGGATTAAGTACTAGAGACTGAATATGCAGTGTAATTATAATGGTAATCTATGTACTTTAAAAATTATCAAGAGGACACAGCTTATGTTATATTTTTTATTTCCTAGCCAAATAATAATGATAAATTAAGAAAGCAGAAGGAAATCTTTGGAGGTGATGGATATGTTTACAGAAGAGATTGATGATCTGGTTTCACATATATATTTATCTCCGATCTTACCAAGTTTCATACATTAAATATATATACATCAATCATATCTCAGCAAAGTATATTTTAAAAAGTAGAAAGAACACTGCAATCACAAGAAAGTACAGCTAACACGCCAAATAATGATTTATAATATCAGACAACTGAAGATGCAAAGAATATTAATAAATTAAAGTAAATATGTAAGGAATCCAACTTAAGAGACAGTTCTTTCATCCTTGGTCGGTGGTTGGCACTGTCAGATGTGTGAAGCAATATTCAAAGTTTGGAGATGCCTGTTCTACGGCATATGATTAATGAACGATAATTTCCATTTTGACAGCCACAACTCAGATCACGTATCTGAATCATGCTTCTATAAATATGACTAGTCGCTGGTTATTTAAATTTGGTTTCCTAATAAATATAACAGATTCACTATGGTTAGAATTGACCTTCATCTTTCTGGATCTATAGTCTTTCTTATAGTACCTTTTTTAATAAATGCACAGTAGTAAACTCAGTTGTTGAAATCAGAAGTTTAGATCCTTTCCCACAGTTTCTATGCAATCATTCATTACCATGCATTGTAAAGTCCAAAAATGTTTTAGACACTTGTACACTCTCTTTCTCTGCATTAGATGTCTTGCCCTCTTATTGCCTACTTTCTAGTGCTAATAAACTCAGACTTTGCATATCTAGAGTGTTCTAAGTTCTCCTTTTTCTGAATTACAAATGTACTACACATAGACTCGAGCTACTGGTAATCTTTCTAAAGATTCTTTATGACAAATAACGTTTCTACTACTGCTATCAAGATTCCTTTTCTTTGGCTCTCAGATGGTGATTACAATATATCCTGGTGTATGTTTCCTTCAGTTCATCTTATTTGGGTTTTTCCATCTTCTTGAGTTTTCACATTGAAAAATTTCTTTAAATATAAAAAGTTTTCCATCATTATTTCTTCAAATTTTCTCACCACTCATTTCTTTTCTCCTTTTGGGATTCCCACAATATGTTTGGGCTACTTCATATTATGCTGCGGTCTGTTGAAATCTTTCCATGTTTTTTTTTGCTTCCCTTCCCCAATAAGAGAATTGCCATTGTCATTGGATCCTCTTTATTGAAATTTCCATTTTGTTCATACATAATTATCTTAGCTGTGTTCTTATTGCTGGACCGAATTACACGATACTCACAAGTTAAAAGAGGAGTGTTTTTCTTTCATCTTGAGTTTGCAAGCATTTCAGTCCATAGCCAGCTGCTTCCAAGGAAGGCTAGCATGGCAGCGGGGCATGGAAGAGGAGAAGCAGTCCATGGCATGGAAGGCACGAGGCAGTAAATTCAAGGGAGCAGGAAGGGCACTTCAGGCCACTCCACAGTGACTCACTTCTTCCCACCAGGCTTGAACTATCTGAATCACAAACAGTTGCAAAGCCATCAGTGGACTAATCCAGCATCACACACCCAGGACTCAGCCACCTCCCATCAGCCCCAGCTATGAGGCCCTGAGGCTTTCGGGGAACATCTACATAAACCATAACAGTAGTTACTTAAATCTCTCCACAAATTCCCTTAGTTATTCGATGGCCCTTGCAATCATGTGAAGGTCTTTGTCAAGCAGATCTATTATCTAATCTTTTTGAGGACATTTCTGTTAATTTAGGCCTCTTTACCTTTTTTATTTTATTTTCTTGTTTCAGAACTTTTGTTTGTTTATTTATTTATTTTATGGCCGCTCAGCCTGCCCTGAGGGCAGGGCTGGCGCAGCATGTGGTGCTGGGGATGGATCCGTGGTCCCTGAAGCCGCCTAAGCTTTCCTAAGCAGGTGCTTTAGACCACTGAGCCATCCTGCTGGGCCCAGGCCTCTTTACCTTTGAATAGGCCCTACATTACTGTTTTCTTAAATAACTTGTGATTTTTTAATTTGTTTATTTAGGACTAAATATTTAAATCTAATACTGTTTTTTTTTTTAAGAATTTTTTATTTATTTTTTTCTTGTTTCACAACCCTTGCCTGTCCATTCACTCATTTTTATAGCCGGCTCAGCCAGCCCCAAGGGCAGGGCTGACACAGCATGTGGTGCCGGGGATCGAACCGCGGTTCCTGAAGCCGCCCAAGCCCCCCCAATCAGGCGCTTTAGACCACTGAGCCATTCCGCTGGGCCCAAAATCTAATACTGTTGTAATGCTGGAATTTAGATTTTGCCTCTTTCTCAAGATTTGTTCCATGTTCTTTCACTGAGTTTTTTTCTTTTTTTTTTTTTTTTCTAAATGTAGGCTGTTTTCTATTGCAGGCTATCTGTATGCCAACAGTTAATTAAAGTGTAAAGTGAAGGGAGTTTCTAGGTCTTTTTTAAGTGTGAAACTTCCTCTCAATGTGCATAACTACTTTCTAATCGTCACAACATATGTAATTGCTTTTGAAGGTTCTATTATTTATCTTAATAGGAAAGAGAGAAATGAAGAGGAGAGGGCTAAAGGACTTTTCAATCCTGTGGAAGTCATTTTAACCAAGTAGGGCGGGGCTTGCAAAACTGGACTGAGGATTAACAGTGGCCATCTTCCTCTTTCGTGTGAACCTTTGTGAAGAGAAGCAGCAACCAGTGATTAGAGCACAGATTCAAAAATATGTGTTTTGGTACCAGGAATCAAACTCACAAGCGTATGCTTGTCAAGCAGGCCTGGCCCTGAGCTATGTCCCCAGCAAAACCACAATATTTGAAGGAAAGCCTCATTTGGCCCACTGTGGCACAGGCAAGCGGTGTGCAGACTGCTCCCACAATATGTGCAAAGCTGCCAACCACAGAGCAGAGTGGGGAGGGAGACTAATAGCTGCTACTGAGGTAAGTGCTAAAATTGACTTAAACTCAGCACCATGTACCAGTCAAGCTTTCTCTTGTAAGATGCAAGCCTTTAATAGTCTCCACAGTTCCAACACTGCCATGTTACATTCTGCCACTACACTCTGTCTAGATGAAGAGACAGATTTCTGCTGCTTCCGCCTCCACCACCTTCCCATAACCATCTCTCTAGATTGTTTAGATTTCTGTAGATCTGTAACATGTTTTGAGCTCTGAAGTATAGGGCTTCCTGCTTTGTTATCTTTCAAGATTGTTTTGATGTTTCTCTGTGGTTACATATGAATTTTAGGATTCATCTTAGAGCTAAACAAACAAGCAAAGAAAGCTACTGGATATTGCTAGTGGTTGTGTTGACTTTGTAGTGAGCTTTAACTAGCATAGACATCTTCATAATATTAAACCATCTAATATATAAACATGGAATATTTTTCTGTCCTGTTAAATTTCAAAAATATTTTATCATTTTCAACATATGTAATCTTTGCATCTTTGTTTGCTCATATCTTTTCTCTCTTATTTTAAAGAGAAAAAAATAAAGATGCAGAATTTCAAAACAAGATAGGAAATTAACCTGCTATTACTGCACATTGATATCTTCAAAGTAGTTGCCCAGATTACCAGATATAGACATGCAACATTGATCAATATAAGCAGTAAATGTTCTTTTCAACGAACTGATAGAAATTAGCAGTACAAAAAAAAAAATATATATATATATATATATATATATATATATATATATATATATATCCTTTATTCTTTACTCCTTTCTCTTATCCCAGTTGTTCTCTCCTTTTGAGTGGTTTCTTTCTACATCATTTTGGTGCTATTATAAATACTAACATTTTAAAATTTCATTTGCAGATTTTCTGTTATTAGATAAAAAATAATTTTGACATTGTTATTTTATATCCTGAAACTTCATTAATAATAAAATATTTAATTTTAATAGTGTCTGCATAGTCTTTGAGGTTTTCTGCATAACAGTTAATTTTTTTCTTCCATAAAGGAGCTTATAAAGGTTTCTTATGCCCAAGTTTTCAGCAACACATAAGAGAGGCTAGCCATTTACCACTGCTTAAGGAAATCATTGCAATAGTGATTAAATATTATATTCACTTAATCATTAAATTATAATGTCAAAAGTTCACTTATCCCCTTTAGAAATATATTTTAATGCCAAGGTGTAAATACACATAGAGACACACACAACCCAGGTCACTAAATTTTAAATAACTTGATTTATGTTAACCACTTGAGGGCTTCCTTCCCCTTCAGTAGAGATCTTCTAATCATGCAAATCTTTGGAAATGCTCCTAGTTCAGGATTCTAATTCTGATAACAAAATTTATAGGGCCACAATCCCAAAATCTGTAGTCTTAATGACTTTGCCTGATGAGGTGAGAGACTTATCTGAGCATAAATCAGACTTTCCAACTCCACTGTGATGCTGTAGTTACTCATGCTTGAATAATTTAACTCTTAAAATACCTCTAGCTTGTGGTTTGCTGTGTGAACTCTTCCTGACATCTGATACTACTGTCAGAGGTACTCGGTTCTAGTCCTAATTCAGTCAGCTGATTATATACTTAATATTGGGCATATTTTTCTTTAAAAAAATACATATAATATTTAGATAATGGATAAAGATCAAGCCATATGGAGCATATGTATTTTTTCATTATATATATATATATATATATATATATATATATATGTATATATGATAGGGTGATGAACTTATTTTCTTGAGATCAGTGTAAGAGTTATAGCAGCCTCCTCTCCGTGTGCCACATACCACATGGAGTGACCTGCCTGAACCCACTACTGCAGCTATGACCCCAGGTGTCAGCATTAGCAGCCTGGAGTTGCCACTCACTTGTGTAGTTCCTATCTGCCCTTCAGAATTTATGTTCTACAAGAGAAAAGTATTCCTCTTCTTAGCCCTAATCTTTGTGCCTAGAAAAGTTCATTAAACACATTGAAATGAAATAATCAGATTGCTTTCACACATACACAGTTCTATGCATGGTATATTCTCACATATATAATCCAGTTTTGTTTTGGTAGCACCTATCTTTTTACTGGATAATTATCTCTATATTTCAAAGGAGAAAATATGACACCTATTAGCTTTTTTTAAAACAAAGAAAATAAGGCTTTTTTGCATTCCATTCTACAGACATGTATGGCCTTCACAATTCAATGCAACATAATGTTAAAAAAATGTATTCAAAATTTCACTGTCTTCTATTTTTTTCTCAAATCTTTGAAGTACAGGGCCAGCCCATTAGCTCAGCAGATTAAAGCACTTGTTTAGGCAGACACAGGAACTAGGGTTCAATCCCTAGTCTGCCATGCCGGCCCAAACAGGGACACACTTAGATGGTGACTGAGACTGAGCATAGTGAGGTATGCCTGCAATCGCAGTGTTTGGGAGACCAAAAACAGGAGAATCACTGTGAGTATGATCTGTTTAGTGAAACGTAGTAAACCCTGTACTAAATACATTAACAAATAAAATCTTTTAAGTGTAGTTTGATAATACAATAAAAGATATCTTTCCAAAGGGCCAGCTGAATAGTTTAGGGAGAGTGCAGCAGCCAGATTTGATCCCTGGCATGCCATGCAGGCCCGGCCCACATGGTGAGTGATTGAGAGTAGTCGTGGTTGAGTGCACCTGTAATCTCAGAACTTTGGGAGGCTGAAAACCTCCTAGGAGAACCACTAGGAGTCTGATCTACTTAGTGAGACCCTGCAGACCCTGTCCTAAATACAGGAAAAAAAGAGATATATTTCCATTGAAAAAGCCATAGACTTGGTAACAATAAACAACAAGAGTAAAACTATCAGAAAATAAAAGCATTAAGTGCCAGGCGTATGTAATATCATTTCTAATAACATGTTGTTATAGTACCAGAAAGATAAACACGGAATATTATTTCCACAAAGTAGTTATTATTTGATCACTCTGCTGCCTATCTGTATATTACTTCTCAGTGCCTTTTAGACATATCCAATTCAATAATGAAAACCTAGAATTACTTAGGGAATCATAATTACAGATTTGTAAAGAGTGGATTGCAACCTCCAGCAGAAAGCTCAAGTGCCAACAGCATGATATCACTATTCAAATGCTTCTTATAATAAGTTGCCTTGAAAAAGTCAGCAGGTGAAATTAACCTCACATTTCTTAACATCTCCTAAACCACCTACAGCTTAGTGAAGCTGAGTACACTCCAACTAACAGGCATTCTTGTATGCATCAGGCAAATGGAAAGAAAACAGCCATTGGACCATGTCACTTTAATTGTATTTTGACAGCATATTTCAGATCTAATTTTGACTAATATAAAACCATCCTGGATCTCATGCTTATTGAAGAGAAAAATCATTCATACCTATAAAGGTTAAAGAGATAGATATCACATGCTGAATGTGTTTATGTGCTTATGCGTTGTTTTATCTTTGCTTTTTTTTATGGAGGTGATGAGCAGAATAGATTTATTGGGGAAAATATAGCTCCTGTCCAAGAGTGAGACAGAAGGGGGGTCCTGAGTGAGTGTCCCCCTTTACTTTAAAGATGTTCTGACTGGACATAATTTTTAAGTACTTGTTGTAGAAGGCAGAATTGAATATGATGAAACTAAAATGAACCTTGATTATTTATTGCTATGTTAAACTAGTACTGAAGAAAATGTGAAGGTGAACACTGTCTTCTAAGTTTCATCCTGTCTGAGCTCCGCTTCACCTCAGGTATGAACATTTCAAATGGGAGGCAAGTGTTTCCAGGCCTTTGGTCACACTGACAAGGCTGACAGTGCAGCAGGAATACTGGCTCTGAAACATGAATAACAGGACTGGCTGGATAACTCCGCAGATTAAGGCACCTGCTTAGGAAGAGCACAGCAGCTCAGATTCGATTGCTAGCTATGAGTCCCATCTATGAAGTGAAACCCTATAGACCCTACACTAAATTCAGTAAGAAAGAAAGAAAGAAAGAAAGAAAGAAAGAAAGAAAGAAAGAAAGAAAGAAAGAAAGAAAGAAGAAAGGAAATGTGAATGGGGGCAATGGGAAAAATGCCTGTGGTCTTAAAATGCTAGTTAAGTTTTTCCCAAATTGCAAGATCAATAACTATCACTTGGGAAGGCTAGTGAAGATTACTGGCTCCTATATGAAGGCTAATAATTGGAAAGGACCTGATAATCAAGATTGTAAGCCAGAAAGCCTCATAATTGTAATAGACTACAGTTTGATGAACACTTCATTAGAATTAACTCTCAGGACACTGCTCTGTCCAAGGAGCTAAAGGCTTCTGATTTATGCCCCAGCTTTCTGAATCTGCAACTGGAATTATGCTTTTGCTGTTTGATTGCAGTATATTTCATATAAAGGTGGAAAATACTTCTGCTTCCCCAGACGTGCCTTACAATCTCTTCTAAGACCACACATGCCTTTGGATCTGTAATCAAGACCAGCTCATTTAAATCATCTTTAAGTGCGATGACAATTCCAATGATTTGCCCTGGGAGAACCTGCTGCTGTACCACGTCCACATAGTGTCATCTGTATTGCTGGCATGCCTGTGGGGTCAGTCCTAGAATGTGGGATTTGCTTATAAAACTGTTTTCAGCTTTCTATTCTTACTATAGCATTAGCTGCTAGGATTTCCCTATGCTTGGAAGTTATTATTATAATAGACTTGTACCATTTATCTGGATATATACTCATATTTGATATTAATACTTATATATTAATATGAAGTATTTATATATGTACACATATTAAAATTGTCTCATAAAAGTTTAATAAATATCTTGATAACTCTTATAGCATGGGTGAAACATGCACACATACACACACAGAGACCAATCAAATCATAAATGTTAAAATTCCCTAAGTATTTATGAGAGAAAATAGTAGGCTAAAAGACATAAAATAGGGTGTATAAATGATCACAGAACTAACTACTGAGCTTAATATAACTAAGTACGCAGTAAAATAAGGAAAATATTCTATGAAGGAAAAATCACAACTTTAAATTGTTGATCATGGAAAGGAACCAGCATTTTTATCCATTAGTTTTCCCTGAAAGTTATTCTATTGCTCACTTGTCTCAGTTACTCTTCTCTTGTTTCTGGGACAAATACTGACACACAAAATGAAGGAAGGAAAGGTTTATTTAGCTCACAGTTACTGGAGGTTTCAGTCCATACTCAGATGGCTCCAAGGCACAGAGGCACATGGTAGAGGCCAGCAGTTCATGGCAGCAGAACAGCAACAATGGCAACTAAGGCAATAGAGAGCATCTTGTTTTTCTGTCTCACTTATATTACATTTAGGCTATCCACCTCAGGTCACACCCATAATCCCAGCAGTACTTAAACCCATAATCATCCTGGGATCACCCATAATCCCAGTGGACCATTAATTAATCTCCAACTGTAGAAGTCTCCACTCCATGATTGCATGAGGCTTTGAGGGGACAAGTAGACATAAACCATAACATCTCTAAATAACTTTGACCCACTGAATGCCCTTCTCATACTATTCCAAAGAATATAGTCAGTTATGTTTTAATGCACTGGTTCCTAATGTTTCACAAAGGATAGGGTAGAAGGCAAAAGGAAAATGGTAACTAAAAAACCAAGACAGCAGAGAAATTTCAGTGCAAAGCTATATGTATGTGAAACTTCTGAATTGAAAAATTTGGCATTAAGTAACTACAAAAAGGCAGTAACAACATGAGCAATATTGCAGGATAAATAAGGTCTTCATCATCAAACCTCAACATGCTGAAAGAAAGATCAAAACCATTTTCAGTTCAGTAGAAATTATCAAGGGGAAAGAATATATCATTTACTTATGATCTACTTATAACTACAGAAAAAAAAAAAAAAAACATTAGTGGAGGAAGAAATGGGGTAGGAAAGAGAGGTCTAGGGACGGTTGAAGTTGGTGTTGCTCCAGTCATCCAAAGAAGGATGAAAAGTATTTCTCAAGTTGACAGGAAGTAAATAAAAGTATAAATATAGTATTTACTATATTTAAAAATAGTAAAGATTGCAGGGCATGGTGGCGCACACCTGTAATCCCAGCACTCGGGAGGCTGAGGCAGGCAGATTGGTGCAAGCTCAAGACCAACCTGGGCTACAAAAGTGAGCTCAAGGTCAGCCTGAACTGCACAAGGAGACCCTGTCTCAAAAAAGATACACACACATAAAAAAATAGTAAAGAGTAAAACTGGTGATATAACTATATGGGGTGGTTCTTGGAGAAGAGATCTACTGTAAGTACCTACCTAGTCTCATAAAATATCAGTAGAATATTAACAATCATTGTCATTGAAGTATTCAAGTTTCAACCCAGAAATCTTCACCAGTGATTATCAGTAATTGAGAACAGGAGTAGTGGGGGTTAACCACTTGCTACTTTTAATTAAATTACCAGTTCTGCTTTATGGGTTTTACTATTTTGATTTTAACTTGTTTTGATTTATTTCTAACACGGCCTTGAAGTCTGTCTCTAGAGAGTGGATGTAAGTCCCAGCCAACTCTACCCTAGACAGAACTCAAGGAATTAGGGCGATGCATATTTATCATGTGTTTATCAAAGGGCCCTTGAGATGCCCTTGCAGTTCTTGTGTGATGTGTAGAGGGCCACTCTCTCTCTCTAAAAAAAAAAAAGAAACCCTACCTGGAAAGAAGTCCAGATTGAGGTGTATGGGTGCCAGGTCAGACACAAGACAAGTAGGAATTGAAAGTAAAGTGTATGGAGCTGAAGACATATATTATTCACAGGTCACAGAGAGGCTGATCAATGTAGTTAATGTTTCCAAGACACAACTGAGTGTTCTATCTGGCTCAGCACAAACACACCAAACATAAAATAGCCTTGTAATACAATTCAAGAGGCTGGACAGGGTTGATTGCTGGAAAATAACATGAAAGTATCCTAATGTAGATTCCCTGATAATAAGTTATGGACTCTGCTATATAACAAGATAAATTTATTAAGTAGATACATGGATAGTTATCTCTCAAGATGTGAAAAAATAGGCAAATAAAACAGAAGGAACACACTCATGAAAAATTCAAGCTACTAAATTAGTTTGTAGTCCAAGCAAAAAAAGTTCAAAAAAGGAAAAGAGCAAAAACAGAATAAAATTCATAAGATTATCTGCTTAATGCATAATAAACTATAATATTTTCATTAAAAATGTAGCTAAACACCAATGATCATTAAGCATTTTAAATCTAATAAATAATTATATTAAAATTTATATTTATTGTAATCTGCCAGGCCATCTTTTCCTACTAATTTAAGAACCATAAAGTGCACTGGACTACTTCTTGGGTGCTGCACGAACCTTCATGCCATCACAACCTTTATGTTATTATTTTATTTTATTTTACTTATTTATTTATTTTTATGTTTTTGGTACAGAGTGTCACTACACAGCTCAGACTCCTAGAAATCCTGTTTTCAGCCTCTCCAACGCTAGAATTACAGGCATGTGCCAGCATGCCCAGACTTGATCCCTGGCTCAGAGCGCCCTAGGTGGGGGTCAGTGTGGCCTGCAGTACCAGGAATCAGATACTTGTGCTTATGTAAGCAGGTGTTTAGTCCACTGAGCTATCTCACCAACCCTGTTATGACCTTTAGATATTGCCCTACACATAACTCTCCCACCATACCTAGTATAAATCCACATATCAGGGACAGGAAACCTTGTTTAGAAAACTAAAAATGATATCATCAGAGTCCATCCACGTGGTTTGGGCTTATAAAATGAAAGAGCATACAACAGGATAAATCAACAATACATCAATGGAAGGGAAATAAAAGAGACAAAGTGGCAAGCTACAGCAATAAAAGTTCTTCTGAATGGTTTCTTAAAGGTTGCTGGAATAAGTCCAATTAACATATTTTTAAGCACAGAAAACACTGTTTTTTTTGTTTTTTTGTTTTTTTGTTTTTTTTTTTTGTCTTTTTGAGACAGGATCTCGCTATGCAGTTGAGGCTGGTCCTGCGCTCACTTTTGTAGCCCAGGCTGGTCAAACACTGTTGTTTTTACTAGACCTAAATAAGAAATTTTCTATGTATTTTATTTAAAAAGTTGTTCATTTAGGTGTTAGTAGTATATATAGGTTTCAACATATATACTATCTTAATATAGATTATACATAATTGTGAATGAAAGGTTTATACTTTCATTTTCCATCTTTATGCTATGTTAATCCACTACAGATAAGAATTAAAAATTAAATAATTTGACTTGCATGTCTATTTTTATAGTTTCTATTTTATAAATACCTGATATAATAGCCACTAAAAATGTTAATTATTGCTGCAACTATTTTCCAATTTTAATAAAAAGAAAACAAGAGATAATGCTAAAAAAATAAACTCATAACAATGAAATTTTACATAGTTCTGTTTTAAAACATATGTTTATGTTCCCAAGTAAACTAAATCCCATTTGTTTTACCTGAAAATGTGTAAACAGATGTTCACTCAAGTTCTGCTTATTAAGCAGAAGAATAAGACTACTACTAAAACATGCTCAAGAAAATGTTTGTTCATTTAGGGATATATCCCTTTAAAAAGTTTTTCATCAAATACTTTTGAGAAAAACAACCTCATCTACTGTATCATAAGTAGTGGAAGAATAGTTTATTATAGGTACTTCAAAGAAATTTTACAAAAATTAATCATGAAAGAATTAATATTCCAAATTACCAGGTATAAACATGCAAAATTGGTAATTTCAAAAACTAGTCTTAAAATATAGAATAAAAAAACTATTGTTGAATTACTATTAATTTTTAAGGAAATTCTGTATTATTTTTAATGTTTTCTTTTTATTATTATTCCCTTTAAATATTTTTAGAAAATAATATTCTAAGACTCCAATATCTTCATGGGCAAATTACAAAAAATGAGCACTTTGTTTCAAGTAAGGCCAGTAGGTGCAGGGCAAGATACACATTAGGGCTGAGAATTTCACATCTTTTCCTCAGGCTCTGTTGTTCAGAGGTCCAAGCAGCATATATTATGAGAAACTGACTTTTAATAGTTCTTATGGGATCCTGGATAGCTCAAATAAGTGTGTATTACTGATTGCAAATGGAACAGATGTAAGAAACTCTGACCTGAACAATAGAACATTAAAACTGGTTCATGAAAATTTAAGACATAAGGATAGCAAGCCGGCCATTACATAAAATATATTAAATATATGCCGTTACATATATGAAAGGTAAACAACACTATACTAAATTTATTTTCAAAAATTAGGTACTTGTTTAACTTTGCTTAGCTTGTCATCTTAGATATTCTCTTTTATTATCCAATTCTAATTTTCTGTGGCAAAAGATCTTCCTTCAAAACCAAACATATCTTAGCATTTATTATTATCACATATTTTTATACTCATAACATTAGAAGAAACTATCACACTCTAAAGAAAAACCCCCAGAGAAGTGAAATATATGCATAAAATCCAAATAATTATACATATAATAGTTATGAAAAATTGTGATGATGTTAACCATGTAAAAATGTATATTCCCATAATTTCAATTTAAAATTAGAAGGACGATTTATACTATGCAGAAAGTCCTTACACAGTTAAAATGAAAAATAGTACAGAAATAGAGAATATTATTTTGGGATTTTTTTTGTTTTTGTTTTTGTTTTTTTTCAATTTTTTTATTGTTTAAATTTAACAATGGTTATATTATATATTTTCATCATCAGATCAGTTTAGATTAATACATATAGGTATATAAGTTTGATCAAACAAGTAAACATTAACCTTTCTAAATCCACATTACTTTTTTTTTTCTTTTCGCCCTTCTTTTCTTTGAAAGTTGACATATTGCATATTGTCCTCACAATCATTCTATAGAGTG
>PVJA010009275.1:9015-61437 GCA_004027025.1 Myocastor coypus | reverse complement strand
GTATCTTCCAGGGTCAAATCCCCTCTGGATTAAGTTTGAGACCATAGACAGTACTTTGTAGAACTGTTGTTAGTGTCAGCCTTCGGGACGAGTCACGGCCATTGCTTGGCCATTTTGCTTTCTGTGAAAGCCTGAGAGAATGTTTTTCTCTGGGTGACTCTCCTTAGACGCACTACACTTCATTCATCCCTTTCCTCTGAGGTCCCATAATCTCCTTGACCAGGAAATTTGAGACACCTCTGAGTTATAGGATATTACAGCACAGATTCTCTTATATCCTGGGTTTTTATTGACCTTGAAGGGCTAGGGCTAAAATATTGGCTATCCTTATAGCCCTTCTTTTGCTCCAATTGTCGGTCTGTTAACTTACATTCTCAACCCTCCAGCAGAAAAGCTTTGTGATACTATTACTCTATAACATAGGTACTGTGCTTATCATCACTGGCTTTCTAGTTATTGAGTCTGCAATAGATGAAAATGTTGGTTAAACTCTGATAAAGAAGTAAATTTTGTGAAATATTAAAAGAGTGAGAAAGTGAACAGTGTGGGAAAGAATAAGACTGCTAGATAGTCCTATGGAACTACATGAGGTTTCCATTACAATCTTAAAGTGGTCCACTGAGTATGTGCTTTCTCCCAGCCACCTTTGGCTGCTAAGGTACAGCAGAGCCAAGAGAAAGCCTTGATATTTTACCAGCATTGATATTTTACCAGGGAATATAGTAACAAGCAAGTAAATTGGAGTTAATTCAAGAAAGTGTCGTGACGGAACAAGGCTTGTTACCTATCTAGATAAGAAAATAAATGAAGAGTTGTCAGGCTGGTATATATATATATGCAGTTCAGGCTGGCCTTGAGCTCACTTTTGTAGCTCACTTTTGTAGTCCACTCGAACTCGCATTGATCCTCCTGCCTCAGCCTCCCGAGTGCTGGGATTACAGGCGTGCGCCACCATGCCCGGCTTGGGCTGGTGTATTTAAAGGGTGGGTATTTTTATGGTAAGAAAACCAGGAAATGAATGAAAATATGTGAGCCAAATGATCAGAGAATGAAATTCCTGATACCAAGAGTTGTGGAAATAGCACTTCCTGGTAGTGTCAAGTAGAATATGACTTAAAACTACATAGTTAAGGATAAGTTGAAGTAGATATAATCATTGAGTATAAGGCAAATAAGTAACTAAAGTACAAAGATTTAAAACAATAGTGTCTCCCTGGATATTTCAGACACTATGAAAAAAATGGATACAGTAAAGCCTGCTGTAAAATTCTCTGGAGAAGTAGAAGATATGACTTGGAGTTTGTAGTGTGAGTGGTCAAAAATCAGGGAGTGAACTACAGCCATGTAGTTCAAATTAACTAGGCACAGCTGTGAGTAAAAAGCAATGAGAACAAAGAGTAATCTGGAAGAAACAATGGGTAATAAAATATTGAGTTTAACTCATCTCCATGTTTCATGAAACATGAAAGAAAAGTTGTCACAATTCAAAAACCTGTGTCTGTAACAAGTGCTATGGCTTAAGTCCAACTCTCACACCTCCAGAGGTAGAGCTTTGGGAAGGTAAATGGATCCTGGCAGCATGATATGCACCAAGGAGTGAACCTACAGCCAAATATGTTATTGGAAGGAGAGTGTAACTAGAGAAGGAGAGGGCATGGCCTGGAAATCTACATTCTTGCCTCTGGCTCCAGCTGCTAACTCTGCTGCCAGGCCACCAGAGAGTGAGCTGGTGTTCTCTGCTACACCCTCCTACCATTGCATTTCTACCTTGGAGCCAGCCAGTCAGCCAACTATGAGCGGAACATCCTAAAATTTGTGAATCAAAGTAAAACTATTGCAGAACCTACAAGTGGTGAGGAAATCTTCAAACAAAAGACATGGGAGATTTTGGAGAGAATACACTGGGATGGAAAGACAAATGTGAAAAGCATAGAGACTCAGATTAGGAAACTTCAAACCACAAGGAGATAAAATGATAATGGATGGTCCAAGAAGCTTGAAATTGATTTCTTCATCAAGACAGAATGTGATGATGTTCATCCTTGTAATTTCTTATAAATTGTGAAAAGCAAACTTGATTTACACTTAAATATTCTGGCTTCTTAAACTGTATAATTGAGGAGAGCAAGCACGGGTGACAACAATTGAAGATAGTCTGATCAAAAACACGCGGAGTTCTGAACTCACCTCAAATGCTGCTCTGTGTGCAATATGGTCAACTATGGCTATGGATATACAGACTTATCAAAGGCACAAGGACTTCTTTAGTACTGCATTAATTTATTTACATCTTTTTACTCATTATTAGTATTTGATAATTAGAATATCAGTTTCCATGGCAGAAAAGATATCTTATTCATCTTTGTTTTCCCAGTTAGTGACAGAGCATATGGTACTTAATAGTCTATGCAAATATTGAATAAAAATACATGTATGTTGAGTCATATATGTCATAAGATAATCTGTATTTATGATTTAATAAAATATACTCTAATAAATTTTGCTATTTTCATGTTGTCAAGATCGTAGTTTTTGTTATATTTATATATTATGCACAAATATAGATTTTTAATTTAAAATCATCTGTCACTGAGCCAACCACCGAAACTGTGCATGGTAGCGCACACGTGGGGAGGCTGAAAGCAGGAGGATCAAAATGAGTCTAAGCTGCACAGTGAGACCCAATACCAAATACATATAACATAACATAACATAAAATAAAATAAAATATTATCTAATTGCCTACCTAAAACTGGTTCTGGTAATTATCACTTACATACCCATCTACCATAATGGACAGAATCTATTGTGAGAGGAAAATGGTGTTGCTGGTGTTCCTTAAGAATAAATACCTATTGTACTGCAAGATTTTAATGCCCAGGTGTTACCTAATGTGCTGTAAATATGTATAGCAGACAGTCTCAGAACAAGCTATTTCATTTCCATGGTAACATCAGGGCCTAATAGAGGGTGCTAGTTCTTTTGTATTCTTTTCATTAGGACCACACAACAGGAGGGGATAATCAGTGAGCTGAATAGAAGGTCTCATAAATTTAGCTAAAGTACAATGACGCTGCCTCTCTTTTTTATTGTAAACATTTGGGAAACAAGACTACAAATATCATTCTCAATATATTCTAACCTATTTCAAGAGAGAATTCTCTAACTCTCTTATTTAAAATGTTGACTATGTCATCATTTCCTAACCGGATTGAGTAGGAAAAATAAGAGCAGACTAACCTAGGAAGTTTTGCTTTGATTGTTGCGATCACTTATACTCCATCTGGTAAACAGAATTGCGATCTTTAATCACTGTACTGTAGAAGAAAACTAGCCACATCAAAAAGACTAATTAAAATTTATATAATAAGATTAATTAGATTTATAAAATATAATTTTTCTCTATTCAACTGAGGATGCTATTGACTAACATTTAAGGGTTTTTTTTTAATCACACATTTATTTGCTTGGATAATTTACTGCTGTCTAGCACCAAAGAATTTAATTTGAAGCAAAATCTGTCAGTCAATCCGAGGCCTGACAACGCCAGGCTAAACATGTGTGCATCTGGGTGGATGCCTGACTTTGTAATTCACTAGCTGAAAAGGGATGAACCATTAGTTACTACCCTAAGCATCAAGAATATTAATTTATTGTGCATATCAGATATTGGTACACTTGTTTGGGATACATTTATCTTATTATCTAACATTATGTTGATTTTATTTAGGTTACATACAAATAAAGGATAATTGAACTGCTATGTGGCAGAAGAGGATGCACTGTGAGAGAATTCAGCTCAGATGAAATTAACTTTCTGATGACCTTCATCTCAGAGTTCAGGGTAAACGGTATGGGAATAAGAAATAGAAGCATATACCAATCTTCCCTCACAAAATAGCACAATCAGTAATGTAAAGTAATTTAAACTTCTGCATCTCAGTTTCCTCATATACAAACTGGATTTGCAGTATCGTTGTTTAAGTTCCTACCTGGCAAGTGCAAGGTCCTGAGTTTGATTCCTGGTACAAAACAATAAATCAATAAATAAAATATCTGTGCTTTACCTGTCCCCAGCTGTAGTGATAAAATTAATGATTAATTAATGTCTATGAGTTCAAGCTCTAGAATAATAAATACCTAATTTGATCTTAGTTGTCATCACCATTATGAATTTATTCAGATTTCAGCTTCCTTACCTGCAAATTGCTGAGGTCTCAGCGCCTGAGAGTTAAGGGAGAACACACCGTGTGCTGAGCCTCCAGGTATGGCCACCTTGGGGTCTTGGAATGATTCCAAACATTCACCTGAGTGGTTCCCCAGCGCCAGGCCCAATGAGGGAGGATGGGCCATACTGTTTCTAGGAGACTGCCATTCGTCTGGGTGGCTCTCAGCAGGAACACAGTTTTGATTACCACATCATAAGGACTCCCAGGAAAGATGACATCCAGAAATAACCTGTTGCAAAAGGTGCCATTTCCTTCTTCCATACCTAAGTAGGGTCGTGCATTCAGCTACTGAATTGATCCTTGAAACCTAGTGCCAAAGGTTCCCTGCCAACTGCCCCTTCATTTCTCATATGCCCAAAACACCTCGATTTGCTGAAAAGAGGCAGGGGATTTTCTGTTACCTGCTTACTGTGGGGATGCTTTGCCATTCTCTGTGAGGAAGACGTCATGTGCAGATGTCACAGATTCTCTGTGTAGCAGCCTAGAGTCAGTGCCTGTTAGGAAGACTTAAGCCTCCCAGCTTATTCCCAGTTCTAAAACATTTTGTATCAAGCATGCGGTCTTCCTCAGGTGTTCAATATCATTCAAAATATTTCACTATGAGAAAAAACTTAATAGTTCCCAACCACAAATTCATGGCTTACCAGATATTTAATACCTAACAAAAAAAAGCTTATCCTTAAGACACTTAATCATGTTATACGTGCTTTTTAGGTGATTTTTGGAAAATAAAATATTATTATTATTCAAAGTATTATTTGAGTCACAAAAAGAAAACAATAAAAATTATAGTTGCCACCAGCCAAGAATAATTACTCTAATTCTGTTTCGTATTTTCTCTTGAGTTTTCTCAATAGGCTTTTAAAGCAGATGCTGAGCTGGAAACTAATCCATGGAATGAAGAAAGCCAAAGGGGAAGAATAATAATAACAGACAGTTGTACTCGATTGTTTCTGTGGCCAGGGCAGCCTCCTGAGTGACAGATCATTCATCTCCTGTCAGTTTCCATTGCCTAGAGATCGCTCCGAGCTTTGTTATCAGCGAAACTCCGCAAAGTGAGGGATTTTCCAACAGGAGAGCAGATGTGATGGGGTCAAGCCCTGCAAATGATGGGGATATTTGGGTTAATGATGACTGATGCGGTATCATGTTTCCTAAAGGACATGCTTTCTGAATCAGGTATTTTTCTTGTCACAAAGGAGCACTTGGTGAATGCCTTTACAGCAAAACACCAAGGTCAAAGGGGAAACAGTGGGCTCGGAAGGGCCATTGTGCTTAGAAAGTGGCTCGCTCAAGCTAAGGAGCTATATCCCACGTCCTGAGGGATCTGTGTGGCAATGCTCCTGAGGTATCTGTTGGTTACTGGTGATCTCTACAATGTGTGCAATTTTCATACCTGAATCAGCCACATCAGTTTCTGTTTGTTTTCAGGGTCTATTTCTAACTTTGTCTCTCTAGATTAATATGCTAAACATACTCTTACTGTAATACTTTATCAGGATCAGCGATTCTAAGGTCTTCTATAATGTTTTTATAATACATTTGGTGATTTAGGACAAAAAGTCACACAAAATGAAAGTACCCAATCAGTACTCTTTTGTACTTGGTGGCACATACAAAAATAGTGATGTAATTAGCATACCTTCTTTAGTGAGAGATAGGTTCTATTTTAATTTTGGGATCTCTAATATGAGTGTTTATTTAGCAGGTAGGAGAGGACAATTTCTAAGCATATTCTGCTAAAGTGTTCTCACTATTTCCTCTTGGAAATAACTCTTTGCAAAATGATGATGCTGTTAGTTTAGTTTCAGATGTTTAAAGGGAAGATAATGAATGTTGCTGCTCTTCCAAAAAACTCCTAAACATTATTATAACATTGTTGTATTCATAAGGCTCTTAAAATATCTATAGTTTTCTACAGTTATAGGCATACCATCAATATTTCTGCACTAACCACATTTCAGAGAATCTTATACTCACTATTGGTGCAATGGACTACATAGTTTTTGTTTTTTCCCCTATAATCAAGATCTGCTCAGTTGAAAGTAATTAGGAGCAAAATAATTCCAAAATTCTAAGAAGTGCTAAGCAAAAAAGTAAAACTACATTGTCAATAGTAGATTGAGAATTACTGATCCAACAAAATATAAAAATAAATTTTATCTGTCAGTATGACCAAGTCACAAACTACAGTCATATTTGGTTCAGTATTATTTTGGGGGTACCACTGTAAGGACATTTGTGAGTTTCATTTGAATTGGAACACTGGATAAAAAATGTCATCCCCAAAGTAAGTAGACACCATCTTATTTTTGAGGGCCTAAATAGAACAGGAGAAATCTGAGTCTCTGTCTCTATTTCTGCCTTATACCATTGGGTTACATTTTTGGACAAATTAGAACTATACCTCTAATTCTTCTCGCTTGAGGGCCTTCAGATTTAAAATGAAAATATGTCAAATGCTTCCTTAGACTTTTAGCTTGCTAAATGAAGATGTGATTTTTCAGCTTCTCTAATCATTTGAGGCAATTTGATGCATCTATCTCTCCATATCTATCTCCCATATCCTTTTGGTCAGATTCCTCCAGAGAATGCTAAGTCAAACAGACTTTGGTCCTGAAAAACTAGACTTTGCTGCCTCAAATGTATAAACATGTGGAAATGAATTTGGAATTAGATAACTGGCAGAGGCTGAGTTTCAAGCTATGCCAAAAATGTAAGCATCAAAAGAGATTCTCGTAAAGTTTCAGATGAAAATGAGCTAGATGATGTTCGATAGAAAAATACAATGTGTATTTAAATATATTAAAATTATGACAGCAAAAGATATATTACCATTAATTCTCAAAGTACTTCCCCTGTCTAGAAACATGATTATCACATTGTTCTAACACTCTCTGAAGCAGTTCTAGAAATCCTATTTTGTGAGATTCTTTAGTTATTATGTCATGGCTATCTTAATGTTCTAGGTTATACAGAGCTCTTTCTGGTCCTCAATGTAGCCCAGAACAGTTATATTTGTAATCCCATTGAAAAATTTTTGAAATTCTAAGGAGCTTATTCCAATCTATCACTCCCAGTGAAATTCATGGCTAAAGACAAGACAATAAGGCATATTTATATTTACAGGGAGCCAAGAGGTCCTATGTTGAGCTATGATGATGGCTCTCTGGAACAAAGGCTTCAGGTGAACCCAGTTTTCACTAATTATTGAAGAAAGACATCGCTTGAGGATAAGTGACTGTGAGGATGGCAGGAAAAAGGTAAGTGCTCCTAGCTGGGCTAGGCAGGAAGCCTAAAATGGCCACTGCAACATGCAGAGGAAAGGGAATAAGGAGTAATTTGCATAGGCAATTAAATAGGGGGGAAAATTAGAGAACCTACAGCATGAAAATGACATGACAAAGATGAGCCAGTGCATAATATCATAACCATCAATGAAAATGTTCTCAATTTACCAATAAAAGGAAGCAGAATGGTAGAGTACATCAAGAAATAAAATATAACAATATGCTGTGCAGAAGAAACACATTTAACCCCACAAAAAATATTCATAGACTGAAAGTCAAAGAGTGGGAAACAATACTTCATGTACAGGAACCCAGAAAAGTGCTTTTCCAGACAATGTGAACTTCAAACCAAGAATGACCAAAAGAGATAAAGAAAGTCACTACATGCTTATTAGGGAAAAACAACAAAAAAAAGAAATAACAATCATAAGTATGTATGCATTCAATGTAGGAACACCCAAATATATAAAATAAATTTTTAAACACATGAAAAATCAAATGAGCAATAACACAGTTGTAATAAGGGTCTTTAATACCACATTGTCACAAAGTAATAGATTATCTAGGCCAAAATATCAGCAAAGAAAACATAGAACTGAACCAAACTTGTGAAGAAATTTCTTTAGTAGACCTGCACAGAGTGTTTCACCCAACATCAGAATGTTTATTTTTCAAAGCTATACATAGGACATTCTCTTTAATAGAGCATATACTAGCACACAGAACATACTTAAGCAGATGCAAAGGAATTCACATTATCCTGTGCATTATGATCATAGTGCAATGAAACTAGGAATTATTGACAAAAAATTGACAAAATTCCATAAACACATAAAAATAAAATATGACTCCTCTGAACAATAAATCAGTTATACATTGTTGTTGGTTCATAATCAATATAGGAATCCAAGTAGCCAGTTAAAAATTTGAAGATTAACTGAGCTCATCAGCTGCCAACACAGATCTCTGTTTCAGAGTCTAAGTGAGTAATGTTGATAAGAGGACATGGAGTGTATATAAAGCGGGGAGAGAGAGAAAGACTTAAAATAAAACACAAAGAAAATATAAAGAGAACATGCAATATTTCCTGCTTGTTAAACAGTTAAAATAAAATGTATAGAATGTCAAACAGCTAGATCATCTTGCCTGTCAAACAGATTTTTTTCTTGCTATATATCTGGACACATTTTTCCTGTTATTGTTTAGGGTCAGTACTTCCTCAGGGTATATTTCCTCTACATGGCTACTTATTTCACACATAGGTCTGCTTTTACAACTCTGGAGTTAGCTAAAATTTATCATGGCAATGCTTATGCTAATCATCTGGGTTTAGCCCATCACACAGACGAAATTAAAGAAGAAATTGAACAATATTTATAATAAAACAAAAATGCAGATACATAGGAATTAAGAGGGCAATTTATAGTGGCAAATTCTCACATCAGGAAAACAGAATACACATAAAATACAGTCTCATGCTATACTTCAAAGTCGTAGTAAAAGAAGAACAAGTCAAGCATAATGCCAAAGAAGTCAGGAGATTAGAAAGATCAGAATAGAAAATAATATAATTGAGATGAATAAAATAATACAAAAAATTAATGAGCTGAAGAATTGGTTTTTTGAAAAAATAAATAAATCAATAAACCCAAGGGGCTGGGGAGATAGCTCTGTAGCACAAGTGCCTACCTGGCAAATGCAAGGTTGTGAGTTCAAACACCTGTCCCGCAAAAAAAAATAATAATAAAATAAAAAAATAAAAATAAACCCATAACTCAACCTTATCAAGAAGAAAGAAAAGTTCAAATTCATGTCATAAGAAATGAAAAGGGTGAAATCAATACAGACCGTATCGAAATCCAGAAAACCATCAAGACTTACTTTGATAAGTTTGATTCTCACAGGATGGAAAACACAAAAGAAATGTACAAATTCCTGCATGTATAACCCAATATCAGTCAATGAAATTGAAACTTTTATAAAAGCTTACCAACAAAGAAAAGTCCAAATCCTAAAGTGTTGATAGCTGAATTCTACAAGAAGTTTAGAGATTCAATACCAACTCTTCTCAAACTCTTCAATGACAATGAAAGAAAAACAATTCTGCAAAACTCATTCCTAGAGGCAAGTATTACCCTAACATTAAAACCAGAGAAGGGCCCCATGAAAAAAAGAGAACTATTGGCCAACCTCCGTAATTAATTTAAATGCAAAATTCCTCAATAAAATACTAGCAAATAGTACAGCAAATCATCAAGAAAATTATACACCATTAACAAGTGGGATTCATCCCAATAATGTAGGAATCATTCAATATATGCAAATTAATAAATATAATTTATTTTACACCACATCAACAGAGCCAAAGACAAAATTTACGTAATTATCTCAATGGGTACACAAAAAGCTTTGGCAACTTGCAACACTCATTTGTGACAAAAACAAAAACGCTATGGAAAACCACAATAGATGGTCTTTACCTCAGTCTGATAAAAACCATCTGTAACAAATCAGCAGCCAATATCACAGGGAATGGGAGGAAATCAAAAGCCTTCACTTTATAATCAGAAATAAGATGAGGATGTCCACTATCACTACTCCTAGTCAATATAGTTCTGAAAACATTACCCAGAGTAATTACAATAGAGAAAGAAATAAAAAGAATAATGATAGTAACGGAAGAAATGAAATTCTCATTGTTTGCAGATGACATAATAGTATACATAGAAGACCCCGAAAACTACACCATAACCAAATTTAATAACCAAATTTGGTAGGTAGAGGATACAACATCAACACCCAAAATTCAATAACATTTCTCTACACAAACACCAAAAGCTCCAACAGAGAAATCAGGGAATCTGTGTATTTCACAATAGCACTTCAAAAAATGTAATACTCAGGAATCAACCTAACAAGCAAGTAAGAGACTTATATAGTGAAAATTACAGTATTCTGAAAAATAGAATGAAGAGCATTTCATAAAGTGGAAAGATATTTCTTGCTCATGGACAATAAGAGCCAGCATTGTGAAAATAATGATACTCACAAAAGTGTTATATAGACTCAATGCAGTCCCCATTATAATACCATCATGATATTTCACAGATCTAGAGAAACATTCCTAAAGTTCATCAGGATCAAGAAGAGACCTAGAATAGCAAAAGCTATCTTGGGCAGCACAGGGAAGGTAGAAAGAATCCCAATCCCTGGCTTGAATTTTTTTTTTTTTTCTGGCTTGAAATTATACTATAAAGCTACTGTGATAAAAATCAGTATGGCAGGCCAAACAGATAGCTCAGTGAACTAACACACCCATGTAGGCAGAGCACAGCAGTTGGGGCATGCTGAGACAGTAATTGAGACTGGGCATGGTGGCATGTGCCTGTAATCCAAGTGCTTAGAAGACTGAAAATAGGAGAATCACTATGAGTCTCATTCACATGTGACCCTACAGACCCTGTACTAAATACATTTTTAAAAGAAAAAAGAAAAAAACATTAGCATAGTAACGGCAAAAAAAGACCTTCTGATCAATGGAATGGATTAGAAGATACAGACACAGCTACAAACATACTCAGACTCTTGCTTTTTGACAAATGAGACAAACATGTTCACTAGAGGAAAGATAACCTCTTTCATAAACAGTGCTGTAAATATTGACTTTCCACATACTCAACGTTAAAATTTCTATCACCTTCCACTAAACTACACTGAAAATAGGTCAAAGATTTCAATATTAAAACAGAAACATTAAATCAACTTAAGAAATTAGGTAGAAATCTTGAAAACATAGGGGTAGGTAGAGAGTTCATAAACCAAAATACAAACTGCACAGGAAATATTTCAATGAACAACTAGAAGCTCATCTTTTTGAAAAGTGTCTACACATTAGAAGAAATTACAACAATAATTGAAAAACCCACGAATTGGGAAAAAAAATTTAGCTGACTATCCCTCGGATGATATAACATATAAATATTTTTTTTTAAAATTAGGCCCACATGGGGCCCGGCGGGATGGCTCAGTGGTCTAAAGCGCCTGCTTGGGAAATCTTAGGCGGCTTCAGGGACCGCGGTTCGATCCTCGGCACCACATGCTGCGCCAGCCCTGCCGTCTAGGCGGGCTGAGCGGGCCATAAAAATGAGTGAATAAACAAACAAAGGTTCTGAAACAAGAAAAAAAATTAAATAAATAAAATTTGAAAAAATATTAAAAAAAAATAAAATAAAATAAAATAAAATTAGGCCCACAGGGGCTGGGGAGATAGCTCCAAGGCACAAGTGCCTGCTGGGCAAGTGCAAGGTTGTGAGTTTGAACCCCGGTCCTAAAAAAAAATAAATAAATAAATAAATAAAATAAAATAAAATAAAATTAGGCCCACAAAATTCAAAGATCCAGTTAAAAACGGGCATCTGAGATGAATGTATACTTCTCAGATGAAGACAAATGAAAATAAATACATCAAAAATGCTCATTATTTTTCATCCAAGAAATGCAAAATGAAATGGTACTGAAATTCCACCTCACCCTTGAAATAATGTCTCTCATGAAGAATTCCACCAATAACCATGCTAGAAGGGCTTTGTGGAAAAGGGAACTCTTCTTTCGGAATGTGGGAATATGGACTGCCTAGTATAATCTGTATGGAAATCAATGTGAATATTCCTCAATAAACTAGGATTAGAGTCCCATTCAACTCAGCATATTTTTAAAAATGTCCTCATGAATATTTTTTCCAGAAGAACTTAAATCACCATACCAGAGCAATATTTAAGCACTCAAGTTTATAGTAGCACACTTTGTTATAGTTAAATCTAAAAATAATCCAAATGCCCATCAACTGAGGAATGGATAAAAAAGATGCGATAGTTTTACACAATGGGATATCACTCAGCTATAAGAAAAATAAACTCAAGGCTTCTGTAGATAAATGTATGCAAATATAGAGTATAAGCATAAGTGAAATAAATGAGATTCACATGTGTAAACATCATATTGTCTCCTTAATGTAAGAACCTGAAAGAATACGTAAAATCTGAAAGATACAACGGATAGCACAAAAGAGAATGAAGCTATTCAAAGAGAAGGAACAACTTGAATGAGAAAGAGAACAAAAGAAAGAAAGGAGGGGAAAAATGTGTATTTAGGTATTTACACAAAACAGCTTGGATAACTATACTGCTAATTTCTGCTGGTCTATAGAAAGGAGCAGTTAATGCTTAATTTTTGCCTCCTCTGTTTTTCAATTTCTTGTAACTTTTTAAACAGTTTTGCATACTTATATCTGGTAATCTGAACAACTAATTTGAAGACAATATTATGAAAAATACCAATAATTATTGAATTTCGTTTTGTTCTCTTTCATAAATAAAAAGTAAAAAACATGGAAAAAATTTAGCTTAAAATGGAATTTTAAAGCAAAAAGAAACACACACTTTGAGTATAAGAAAATAATCTCTTAATAGTACAAAAGCTAAGTAAAGGTGCTCCCAAAGAACACCAAGGTGTGGCTGAATTTGATAGTGATATCAGTGCGAATGTTAAATATACATTTAGTCAGGTATCTAAACAGAAATGGAAAGAAATATGATTACAGATGCAGAAACACTGCCAGCTAGGATTAGAGGAATTAGACTATAAGGTAGAAAGACTGTGGGTGGACATTATTCTTTAAGAAAATAGGTAAAGAACTCAGTTACTCAATAACTGGTAATTCAGTTATTCTCAGCACTGTGTTAGCCACCAGAGGCACAAAGGGAAAATCTGTTGTCACTTTGATTCAAATGGTGAGCTCTCCATACCTGAAAGACATGCTCAAGGTGGAAAGTCCTGATAGACTCAAAGGTGTCCAACCAGCCCACAGAGGTGACACTGCAATTCCAGGAGTCTGGGAAGCAACCCCGCTGCCCAGAGGACTTGGAGGGAAGAGCAGTGAACCAAAGAGGGATGTTCCTGAGCATATATATATATATATATATATATATATATATATATATATATATCTTCTCAGCTAGACTTTGCACTTCTTTAGGACATGCTGCATTTTCCCTCTAATTTCTCCATGTTGGAATGAGAATGCTTTCCGGTGCCTATCCTACTATTTTATTTAGAAAGCACATAATGTATCAGCTTTTACAGATTCACAGTAGAAGTGGATCTCAAGTCTCATTTATATCCAGGATGGATGACACTAAAGCGAGACTGGAATACATTGAGATTTGGGGGCCATTCATATAATGAATACATTTTACTTGTAGGAAAGACATGAGATTTGTACAGTAAGTGTTATATCTCTGTTCAAAAGTTCATGTTGGATCTCTAACCCTCATGGTATGCTATGTGAATGCAGGGTCTTTAGGAGATAATTAAGTTTAGATGAGGACATGAGTATGGGGACCCTTTTTGGGATTAACATTCTTGTGAAAAGAATTCTCTCCCATTTCTCATCATTACATCAATACACAAAGAAATAGCAATCATCTGCACGTAAGATAAGGTCCCTTATAAAGAACCTACTGGCAACTTGATCTTGGACTTTGAGGATGTTGGAAGGGAATCTAGTGAAGGGGCAGGCAAGGTGGCAGGAAGAAGGGGAAATAAATGTGATTAAGATACCACATAAGTAGGTACTAATTCTCAAGGTGAGTGTAAGTGCTATATACTGTATCACAAAATACACTAACAAAAAGGAAGCAAAAATTGATTAATTAAATAAGATTAAAATGTATGGAAAGAAAAATCTAGTAAGCCACTTAGTATAGGACATTTTGCTATACAGCATCATAGTCTGACTAAAACAAACAAATAAAAAATCCTTTTCACAGCTCTATAGCAATTGGTGGTTTTTAACCTTTTTCGTGAATAACAAGAAGAGCAGAATTGAGGACATTAGGAACTTAACATAAAGATGAAGTCTCAGTACTATCAAATCTCCTAAAGCATCAGCTTTGGGTCCTTTCTTACATGCTTAAAAATAAGTATGTAGACATGTATAATATACTGAATCTTTGAAACTAAGAACTCCCAGGAAGTAATGATAAATCATTATGAAAACAAATGAAAGATGTCAGAAAAAAATTTTAATATTTACTTAAAAATATCACGTATCTCTTTCAGTCTTCTTATCATGAGGGCAAATTTATTAATAATAGCAAAACATAGTTATTTCCATCTTGTTTCTAACAAGCTAACTGGTTTAGTCAAAGATAAAGAGAATTCTAGTGTAATAATGAACAAATGTTTTATTAGTTATGTTATTTCACACCAACATTTTGAGGACATTTTCAAGGGAAGATTTTTACTCTAGAAGTGCACAAAACAAAGACTTTTAAATCAGCTCTTACAAATCTCCGATAGGAATCCAAAAGATAAAAAAAGAAAAGAAAAGAGCTCATTGTCTTCTGTCACAGGCATGGGGAAAATGAGATTTTTTTTTTTTTTTACTTTCTCATTGCTTGGGGTGAAATTACTATAACCTGCAGGGAACCTGAGATGACAGAGAATGGTAAGCACAGAAGAGCAACCCTGAGAATCATTTCCTTCTGAAGTTTTCTCTTTTACAGTGACATATTGGGTAGAATAAAACGGGTGATCCTAGCAGCCACCACCACAGGCCACATTTGTAGAGTATGTGATTTCTTTTTTCTTTTTCAAACATATTGTAAGACACTAGCCATTCTGAACAAAGAAAAGTTTTGCATAGCTATGTGCAAAATCTAATAGCCTGGCATTTATAGTCAAAATAGAGATCTAAAATGTATCTTGTTACCAATGCCTTTGTTTAGCCCTCCCTGAAAAAGCGCATGATAAGCTGTAGGAAAGGCAATCTTTCAGTGTTTTAAATAATTCCACACTAGCATAAAAGGAAACTGCATAGGATGAACTTCACAAGTCAGAGCAGTGAAAAACAACAGGAAACCATACTATTTGCATGTCTTCTTTATTACTCACACAAGCATATCAGAAGCCCCAAATAATATTTCAGAGAAAGGATGATAGATGGATAGATGGATAGATGGATAGATGGATAGATGGATAGATGGATAGATGGATAGATAGATTTCTCACTCATATGTACTCATACTTCATATACACATTGAAGTAGTGTAAGGGTCGAGTCACCGCAAAAAGAGACCCCAAGAGTTCGTCTCTCATGTAAACTGCAAAGGGCAAGCTTTATTTTCTACGTATACTCAGGGCAGTGTGAACACGCAGGAACAGAGCACACCTTCAGTGTAGTAGACACAGTTTTTAAAGGCAAAAACTACAAGAATGGGGAGGAAGCAAGCAAGTTACAGAGGCGAATCGCATTGGTTAGTTTAGGTTGACCTTTAAAATAATTGGTGGGCTTTGGGAATATATGAGTTTCTAAGGTAACTAAGAGGAGCAGAACAAAAGGGACTAAATAATAATTTTAACCTTATATTGTTTTATACTTTTGATTTTCACTCATACGTGCATTAATTTATTGAAAAATAATTTTATTATTAAAAATCTTAAAAATATTTAAGGAGATTTTTAATTAAAGAACTGCTTTGGCTAACTGTGGTTTTAATTGTATTCCAAGAACAGGTGGGTTTTAGCTATGTTAACTAACCTCTTTCATAAGAATGTTCTTAGGCCAGGAGATGAGATCTTTGCTCAAGCCAACAACAGGTGGGCTTTAACTATGTTAATTAACCTATTTTACAAGACTGTTCTTAGGCCAGAGATGAAATGTTTGCTCAAGCCAGGCCTTCGTTTTAGGGACTGTCTAAGCTCTATGGCCCCAAACCAGTAGGTAGGGCCCCCTTACTGAAAGATGTTTTATTTTTAATTCACATATGTGATCTTAAAATTATTTAAGCATTACAGTAGAAAATCCTAAAAGAAGCTCTCTTCTAAAGCAGTTCTTTAATTAAAAATCTCCTTAAATATTTTTAAGATTTTTAATAATAAAATTATTTTTCAATAAATTAATGCACGTATGAGTGAAAATCAAAAGTATAAAACAATATAAGGTTAAAATTATTATTTTGTTCCTCCTTTTCCCACACTATTTAGGTTGCTCCTCAAATTATATAATTTTTATTGTCACAATACTATACTCATAAAGCCATTCTGGGGTAGTGTGTGATTTGGCTATGCCTTGGCATGGATATGTACCATTCCTTAACTTATACTTCCCCAGCATCTAGCTTCCAATTTTTCATAATTTCCACTTTCATTCTTCTAATGTTAATGGCATTTATAGTAATTGCAATAAAGTTTTTTAACCCATGGATTGAAACCAAAATTTAAAACTATAAAGTGGCTATTGTTGAGGGTTTTGAATACTTTCCATCTGCACAGGGGGCTGTGATTAGAGTTTTCCCTAGCCCAGGTTTTTCCAGATACTATATTGATCTGGAGTTAAAAATTTCCTTTACATGTTTTCACATGTTAGTAATACTGATCACCTCTTGAAATTGCTATAAATTTTTCAAAAGTAAGAAATCTCTATTTTTTTCAATCATTGTCCTCTGTGGGATTATTACATAAAGTGACATCCCGAAGAAAAGTAAAAAGGAGGGCTAGGAATGGAGCTTTAATGATAAAGGTCATGGCTAGGATATGCAAAGCCTTGGGTTTGATCCCCAGAAAGGAAAAAAATAGTGTTATTTCCTGAGTTAGTGGATGATAAAAATGAAAGGCTTGGGGCCTGGAGGGATGGCTCAGTGGTCTAAAGCGCCTGCTTGGGAAAGCTTGGGTGGCTTCAGGGACCACGGTTCGATCCCTGGCACCACATGCTGCACCAGCCCTGCCCTCAGGGTGGGCTGAGCCGGCCATGAAAATGAGTAAATAAACAAACAAAGGCTCTGAAACAAGAAAAAAATAAATAAAATAAAATAAATTCTTAAAAATAAAAATAAAAATGAAAGGCTTACCAATAAAGAATTGTAGATTTAAAATCATTTTTTTTAAGTCTCTAAGATATCCTGATGCCAAGCAGATTCTTATTTCTTCTAAATCTTCCACTTTTTGTCTTTATAAGAAAGCTTTTCCAATTATTTCTTTACTTCTCATTGTCTCATTGCCATAGCTGTGGTGTAAGCATGAATGAGAAACCCCTGTTATCAGTGTAGTGCAGTTCTGGGTATCTAAATCATTGACTTACCACAGAGGGAAGTCCCATGCTGGATATAGGTGTCTCTGGTTAGGGAAATGAAACTCCTGACCTGAAAGGTATCTGGGACGAGTTCATGCTCTCTAAACCCCAAGAACAAATTTTAGCAACAAACAGAGGTTAACAGAATAGTTATTAAGAAAAGAAAGCATCTGTCAGAGAAGGGACAGAAAGAGAACCTGAGTGGGTAACAGTGGGAAGCTGTCATTTCCAGGGATTTTTATACAGCAAAACCATGTGGGAACTTGCTTAGGTGGGCATGAGGTGGCACAAAGCTATGGTCAACCAATGAGATTACAAGCACCATTGCTCAGATAAAAGGGATTAAATCCAGGACCAATGGGGAAGCAGGTCATGTAGCAAATGGGTATGAATATAGAACAAGAGTTTATCTGTCAGCCAGGAGGTAGCGGTTGGGTTAATAACTCCTCCTGGCTTCCTCAATGTGATATTCATTCCCAGATGCTTATCTTTAGGATGGTAAGCATTTGTTCAATCTTTGGTCTTTAGGTCTGGCCCACAGCAGGAGCATCTGTCTCTGTCAGTTTGTGAAGTACTGTGTCTAGGCCATCCTGGAGGGCCTAGCCCTGTTCAAATGCCTATAATATTTCTGTCTCATTCACCTGCCTGCAACAGCACCAACCAATAGACTTGTGGGCTGGTTGAATGAAAAGGGAAAGAAGAAGGTAATACTTTGCTTTTTTAAAGGACCTCCACTTCTTGTCATCATTTTAGAAGTCTATTTGTAGATTTTGAGCACAAATTATGCAAAGGGTCCTTCTGGGTTTTCCACATCTGATTTTGCAAGTAAGCATTGTAATCCCATCTTGTAAATCACACACACACACACACACACACACACACACACACACACACACACTCCCTAGGGTGAACCCCAACTGATACACTGAAGGTTCTGTCTCATTCATCCTACAAACATAGTAAAACTCAAGCTCTTTGAATATCTCTTGTTCCCTTCAAGCATCCTACCATGATTTCAAACACTGCAATATTTTCTCAGATATATGTAATCAGAGATAGTTTTAAACTTCTCTTTTGTGCTTTAAGGCACCTGTGTGCATCAATTTCTGTTCTGTTCAAACAGTTTTACATTGTTGTCTGTCTTAAAGGATACATTGTTTCCTTAAAAGTCTGAAGATTCTGGCATATACAGGCATCTTTGTTGTTTTAGTGTCTTTTTTTTTTTTTTTTTGGTCTTTTTGAGACAGGGTCTCGTTATGCAGTTGAGGCTGGCCTTGAGTTCACTTTTGTAGCCCAGGCTGGTTTCGAACTCGCACTGATCCTCCTGCCTCAGCCTCCCAAGTGCTGGGATTACAGGCTTGCGCCACCACGCCCAGCTTAGTGTCTTATTTATATGAACAGTAAAATCATCGTTTCAGTATTGTTTTTATTTGAAAAATCTTCATTTATTCAGTTATCTAAACTATCTCATAATTTAATTATTTCTTTACGTGACTAATGACATGTATCTCTAATTAGGATTTCTCCTCCCATCTTCAGAATTATCATAAAACTTATTTAAATTAACACTTGATTCCTTATTGATGTGTCATATTGAGCTTGTACAAAATATGCTCCCAATTTTACATTTCCAACCCACAGAACATTCTCTTTTACCCAGCTCTGAAGTTCCAGAATTTAGCCAAAAAAAATGCTTGTATCTTTCCTATCTCTTTCATAACCACTAACGAAAGCATCAGAAAAATCAGTTCTAAACTCTAAACACTTCCCACATTCAACTGGTGCATAGCCTCTCCTTTGCTGCCCACCCAACCTGGTTGGATCACTCCTAGATCCTACCTGTAGCTCCTGTCTTTGTTTGGGAGCTCATGCATTCTTCCCTGGGGCCTCTACCTTGAGGGGCTCCCCAGGTGACTATTCTAACACAAATCAGTTCATATAATGCTTTTACTAAAACCTCACAAAGTCAGAGCAGTACTAAAGGCCCCTGTATCCAGTGGTCTCCAGTCCTGTGTGTGCATCTCTTGTAGATGTGAAGAGTTATCATTCTTTCAATTTAGATATTTACCTTATAACTCAACCATCAGGACCTTTTTTGTGTAGTAATAAACTGAATGATGTTTGAAGCAGTGTTGTTCTTATCTCCCAAACTAATCGGAATGTGGCACTAACAATTGGTTTTTGAATTTCATAGATACAACATTGGCCTCATACATAGGAAAGAAAAACAAGCTAGAACTGGTGATTTCAACATTTCACTATGATGGAAATATTGAGGGGGAAACCTCACCACAATGGAAGTCTGAGGTGGAAATTTTCAAAGACAAAGCCAAATGTGAAGTTATGCAGTTATGTTGATCAGTTATGGAGCAGCTATGGTGTCACTTGAAACACAAAGCATTGGCCAATAGTTGTGTTTTATCTAATCCTAAACATTCATGTTATAGTTTGATAGTGTACCAAAAAACAAATACAAAGTATCATGGAGAATTTTTCTTAAGAGGATTAGATCTTGTGCTCATAAAAGATCATTTATACCAGAGGCAAAACAAAATGCTTTTGCCCACAGAGCTATGCAAAATTATTGAATAGCTAATGAATAAGCAGATGTAGCATTACAAAGACCTACTACAATAGCAGAAAAACAAAAACAGGCATCAGCTATGCCCTATAAGGAAGTACAGGTAAGCAAAGCATATGTGCTATCAGTGTAAGCAATTCTTGTGTATGGGAACATGTGGCTGTCATGTGTGAATACTACTTTGGTTGTGAAAGTAGCAGCAAAGCTTATTTCTTAGTAAGTGTTTTTATACTGTAGTTCACGTTGTTTACTTATGGTATCTTTTAGGTTTTGTAAGAAAGTAAGCAAATAAAATGTTTGATCTGAAATGAAAGAATCATTAGCAAAGTTGTATTTCATTGCCTCCTCTCTTTATGTCAGATGACCTCCAAAAAATGCTGTAAAATTGCTTTCCCCTTTTAAGCAATAAATAAATGATGTAAATGCATAGATAGCCACAGTTAGGGCAGCTGGGCATTTGCTGAATACTCACAAAGTCAAAGTTATAAACCAAAAATCTTTACCTCTAACCCTACAAATACAAATTACCAGCTGTAAATTTCGTAAGTTTCAAAAAAAAGTAGTGTGTACTGGGGAAATAACTTGATCACTGAGTACAAGTGCATGATAACAAAAATATTACCTATGAGCCATAATTATGAACATAAACACAAGGAAGCAAAACTGAGCTTCCCGGTTATCGAGATTATAGATTGAGTTGAAGTCTAATAAAAATATTCAGAAAGCCTAAAGAGGAGGAATAAAAAACCTTAGCCAGTGTGATGGAAATTCAGAACTAATACTTTTTGTTTTCTTTCTTTCTTTCTGTCTGTCTGTCTTTCTTTTTTTAAATTTGTTGTTGTTGTTGTTGTTTCTTGTTTCAGAACCTTTGTTTGTTTATTCACTCATTTTTATGGCCGGCTCAGCCCACCCACAGGGCAGGGCTGGCACAGCATGTGGTGCCAGGGATCGAACTGCGGTCCCTGAAGCCACCCAAGCTTTCCCAAGCAGGCGCTTTAGACCACTGAGCCATCCCACTGGACCCTCTTTCTTTCTTTTGTGGATGGAACACTTAATGGTTCCAGACAACAATTTATTTATTTATTTATTTATTTATTTATTTATTTATTTATTTATTTTAATTTCTCTTTGGTGGAATTCCTCCTTTAGTTTTTTGAATTTTTATTCATTTTAATGAGAAGAAAAGATAAAATAGCAATGAAACAGTTTCAAAACAGGTTAGTAGGACAGTTACAATAATTAAAACATCATATATTGTTGTCTTTATAGTAATTCTTCAGAAGACAAGATGAAGACATGATATCTTGTTTAAACAATATTAGTATAAACATTTCTTGTCATTGAGCTAAGAGAAGGTAGCTGTATGTGTATCCTAACTATATCACTACATAATGGTGCTTTATACCATGGTTTGATCCCCAGTTCCACACACTGCACTAGACCCTCCTGTAAGGCAGCCTCAGCCAGCCAAAGAAAAAGAATCTTTCTCATACCTAATACTTTTCACAATAAGGAAATAGTCTAATACAATAAATCTTCTGGGAAGTTGAATAAGAGAAGGATACATACGAAATGTGGAATATGTGTAGTTAGGACAATTATAGATTTAGTAGCATGATGGAAGACTGCAAATTATAATGGTTTCAAGTGAGCAATTCAGGAGTGAACAGAGCTCAGGTAGGAATGTTTCCCTTCATGGGAACAGGAGTAGACAGGAGCAGCAGTAGCAGGGGGCCTTGTGAGTTGAAAAGGCAGGGAAGCCACCCAGTATTCAGTGGCTAAATACATTCTCTCGAGCAGCATTGGACAGACATAGCTGAGCATGCTGTGTGCCTGTGATCAGCGTTGGAGCAGTTGCATGAATCCATGGGCAGGAGGCAGCATTATGAGATTCGGCTCTCTTAGCTTTCTAAAAGCTCCTTTAATAACCTGAACTAGTTTGAGTCCATTTATCAGGGTACATAAGCATTGTGTGAAATATTACAGAATATTGAGACTAAAGAATTATGTGTGAAATCTTTAGTTACTCCAATGTCTCTGCTAGTAGTGCTATTGCTGATGCATCTTCTTATTGGTATTATTGAATATTTTTATCTGAGAGCTTTTTATACAGTCTCACAACGTAAGTGATGTTGTCCTAAAGGCTTCACAAATATTAATTCATTTAATGTTCATTAAGACACTACAACATAGGCTCTATAGTGTCTCATTTTTCAACTGAGTCACAGAGAATTTTGTCTGCACACTTACCTATTCAAAACATATGACTTCAAGCTTTCCTCTTAGCTACTCATTTTATACAAAAGCACTTGTTTGCAAATAAGAGTTATGACTTCACTGAATGAAATGCATTTCACCCACTTTCTGGGTGGATTATTCCAACCAGGTGATGAGCAATGCTCCTGTTAGTTAATTTGGGTCCTCTATCATTTTGGGGATGTTCTTTAAATCATCAGTGTTCTTTATATCTACATTGGATGCAGCCATTCAAAGGTGCTTCTCAACATACAATAAGGTTATGTTCTTATAACTCATAATAACCTGAAAGCATTAAAGTCAAAATATACTTCACATCCATGTACCCATAGCTCAGCATAGCTTGGCAACACAGCATTCTGGAAGATGGATTGCTCACCTTCTTAGTCATGGGACTGACCAGGAGTTGTTGTGGCTGACATAGCTTGGCATGATGAGGAAGTATTGTTCCACATCTTGAAGTGATGGAAAAAAAAAAAAAAAAGATGAAAAGTCAAGTATAGCTTCAGCTGAATGTGCATCATGTTTGTAGCACAGCTAAGTTGAAAAATTAAGTTGGTGTCAATGGCACATTAAAAGCCTCGCTTTTATGATCATACATATGATTAATGAAGAGCTGATTGCTTTTGAGGTTTTGTTTGTTTGTTTGTTTTACTTTAGAGGTAATATTCTTGTCTAACATTCTCAATGTCTCAGCTAGTTTTTGTCTAAGATGTCTAGAAGAACACCTGTAAGAATTTCTATAGGTGATGTTGCTGGCACTCCCAAGTCTAAAGCTAGAAACTCAGCATCCCTGGTCTAACAAATTGGCTCTTCCCCTCCACCTGTTCTTACATCTCAAGCTATCTTGAGTCCCTTGACCTTTCTTTTGTAACTCTCCATAACACTTCACTTGCAAGTGTATTTGCTTGCCTGTCAATCTTAAATGTTTCTTATAGGGAGTGGCTGAAGCTGGACATTGAGTGGGGGTCGTATGAGTGTGGAGTAAGGAAGGACTGATCTGAAAATGGAGAGTATCTAAAGCAATCAAGCTGCTTCAGTCCTGAAAAAGACCTTGCCCAAGACAATCCCAGTCACTAGTCTGCTCTGCAACCCTGTGTCTCCTGATACTAACTTTGCAAATGTTGGTAGAGTAGTTCCTCTTCTCCCATCAGGAGACAGAGGGCTCCCTCTAATGTCAGCTTCCATTTCTTATCTTTAGTTCTTTATACGCTTGCCATTTCCCACCCCCACCCCCACCTAGGACTTAAAAGCAGTGCCGGCTCAAGACAGTTTATATCAACTTAACGAACTTTTGTTTGTTTCCATCTATTTTTCTTCTTTTACATATCTGTGGATCTTAGAAAAGGCTCAGTTAAATAAATCTGAATCTCTAAATTCTCTCCTCCACCAAACAGATATTTGAATATGCAGCCATAAAAAATGGGCAATGCTGTTCTCCCAACAGATCAGTCTCTTCAGATGACTCGGGGTAGGTCCTTCCCTCCTCTCGTTAATGCATGAGCTGCACTTTGCCATCTCAGCCTCATGTAATAAGGCAAATATAGGACCACATCTGCAACTGCACCAGCCTCTCACAGCATCTTTCTTCCAAATCGGAGGACGCAAGATTGCCTCCCTTTTCAAGTCATTTCTCTCATAGATAAGTTACACCCCATCTTCCTCTTTTTCCAGGCTCTTGATAAAACCATAGCCCAATTTTCTGGTATTAGCAACATTTTTCCGCTCCATTCACTCCTTCATGTAGCCAAAACTTTGTCAAATAAGAGACACAAACACAAAACAATGAAGCACAGAAAGCTCTCCATATATATCCATATTCCTATTTCTTCTCACTTCATAGTTTAACTCTACAAATAAAATTCACTCTATTCAAAATATCAATACGTGTTAACACTTTTGAACAATCATTGAATATAAAGCACTATTACAAGAGTTTCTCATATGTTAGCTCACTTAATGACATAGTACTTTTATTATCGTTTATACATGAGAAACTGTAAATTGTCCATGGTCACTCAGGGATATTTATTCCGGTTCCATTGTCTCTTTGGCCTATTAAATTCTGCAAGAATCATCCTGGGCACTCATGTGCTTATTTTTATTATTTCCAGGTTTTAAATTATAAGCAGATTATTGCTTTGAGGAATTTTCTTTTTTTTTTTTTTTTTTACTTTTAAAATATTCCCGAACTCTATTTTTAGTTTATATTTTATCAAATTTCAATTTTTATTCATTTTCAATGATATACATGATTAAGCCACAAATGAATTATAAATGCATAAAATCTGACTATTTTCACCCATAATATTTCAAAGTATAAGTGATAATAATTTTATCTTAAAATTTTTTACATATGCAAAGTTAACTCTTCAAAAATAATTAGGAATACCAGTTCTAAATAAAATACTTAAGGCAATCTGAGATCTTAATTTTTGAAGTTAATTATATCTTATTAAATATTTTATAAAAGGGCAATCCACTACAATTTTGTATTTCATGCCTTCCTATTTGACAAAGTAAAGTGACAGTAACATACCTCTTTTTTAAAAAAATAAATTAACATGGCAAAAATGTTTAAGCTTTGCCACGTATTATGAACGCTTGGTATTGGAGAGTTCCTGTGAAAATGCACATTGAGACATGAAAAGGAACACAAATAGAGTTCAACACTATTGAGAAAGGACACTTCATTTTGCTGGATTCTTTTCTGACATTTGAGAAGAGGCACTAACTGATGAATTCATCAGCCTTTAACCTCTCTCATGCTCCTCCATTCTTCTCCGAGGCAAAGCCTGCATCTTCAGTGTTGTAGCATCAAATCCCATTATCTTTGTAGCATCTCAGCACAGGTTCTTTTTGTAAGAGATGAAGAAAAATGTTACCCGGAGAAGATATGCTATCATTCAGCAGAAGGAAGGTTTAGCGTTAAAGAGGAGTCAGTTCTGAGCACTAAAGTCCACGAGAAAGAATTAGGGAAGAAATGAATTTAAGATACTCAGGGTCATCTAAAGAACAAGTTTCTTGGCAGGGTCCACTCATTTCAGCATCTGCAGTCTTGCTCAATGAGAAACTGAGTGTTGATCTAGAATCATGTCTTGCATATCAGAATCAACAGCATGACTTTACATCACACAGAATTGTAAACTTTTCTTGACAAATCCACTTTTGTTTTGTGTTATCAAATGGAAAATTACTTAAAGCTGGAATTACATATTCATTAATTGCCGTGGCCCTGTAAAGACCCTATCTTCTGGTACATCCCAGCACATAATCAGGCATGACTGGGAACAGGCATTACTTCCAAGGTTAAAAAGAGATCAAGCACATGTATGAGATAACCACACATGGGATAAAGACATCTGCCAGCAATTTAAAGAAAAGTGTTCCAAATGATTCAAGTAGCAAGTCCGGGGTGATATATAAAGTTTTATTTATGTGATATTTAAAGTTTTTTTACTTTCTTTTTCAAATGAGCAGTTTGCAATAGCAAGTACATATAGGCAAGAGGTCCTTAAACACAAGATTTTCTGCTCACTATTGCTTCTATATAGTTGATATACAAGGAAAAATGTTGCGATTAAAGTAAATTTTAAGTAAAAGTACGTTATAGTACAAGTAAGACCCTCCAGAGAATAATTTTATGAGATCATTATTGCATAGTAACTTGGGCAGTTGAACCCACATGAAACAAATGACTCTATAAAACTGGTCCCAGAGTGGTCCATTGCTTAATTAAATTCATATACAAAATGTACCAGTACCTTGACATGTGTACATATATTCAATAAATTTTAAAATCTGAAAAAAGTGACCTCGTAAAGATGCAAAGGCTTAGACAGCACTTCAAAACCAACAAACTTCTCAAAGCAACATTTCATGTAATACTCTGACTTTTAAATAATTGCCCTTTCCTCCTTCACTTGTGAAAAGCTTTCAGTTTGTTGGTATAATATGTTTAAGCTCTCTTTCTGAGAGTTTATAAGAATAGGCCATACTCTAAGTGGGCTACTTTACGTGAATGCAAGCAATGGTATTTCTCTTCCTGTTTCATTTAGGTAGAAGAGGATGGAGAGATAGCTCCATAGAATAAGCACTTGCCTGGCAAGTGCAAGGTCCTGAGTTCAAGCCTCAGTACTGCCAATAAATAAATAAATAAATAAATAAATAAATAAATAAAATCATTTAAATAGAAGCATTTCTGAAGGAACATGGAAATACTAAGGAAGATCTTGCAATATCTATAGCCCAAATGTTCAATTAAACTCTGTCTAATTAGAAGAATGTTAATTTAATGAATGCAAATAAGTTAAGGTAAATCTTTGCCTTGAATATAAATGTGTTTTATCACAATACATTTCTCCATTTTTTGTGTCATGAACCACCTTCATGTGGGCTTTAGTCCTCCAGGAACAGCATGTGGTTCATTTTGTTTAATAGCTATAAACATGCACAACCATCTCATATTCACTTTAGTCAAGAAAGTTGAAAACAGAGGAGGCAAACGAAGAGGCAGTCTTCATTTCTAATTGATTGTGATATTTTGAGTCCACAACAGTTTTCTGAGTTACTAAGTCATACAAAAGAACCTAAAATGAGTAAGCTTAGCCTCTTTCCACATATGCTTTTTGCTATGGTTGGTGTACAGGTGTCCCCCCAAAGCCTCATGCAATCATGAGGTAGCTTCTGGAATTTGTAATTGATTATTGTGAAAATGGGTGCCGCCCCTCTCCTGGATCAGGTGATTTGTTTTTCAATGTAAAGGAAGAGAAGTTAACTGCTCAAGCAGCTAGCTGTCCCTGCTCTCTTGCTCTTGCCCGCCACTGTGGGAGGTTGCCTTCTGCCATGTGCCGCTCTGCCAGCTGAATATGGATTGAAACCTCCAGTAACTGTGAGCTAAACAAACCTTTTCTCCCCTCATTTTGAGTGTCAGCTATTTGCCCAGCAAAGAGAGAAGAGTAACTAAGACAGAATTTGGTACTGCAGGAGTGGGGTCATTGCTGTAGCTAAGCCTGATCATGTGGATTACAAGTGCTTGGAAATGGCTTATGGGAAGAGATAGGAAAGGTTTGCAGATGTTGCCTGCTTTCCAAGACTGGAACAGCTTTGGCTCTTCTGTAGGAGATATTCTGGTCAGAGCTCAGGCCAGAAGGCTGATAGAAAGCCGGCCTGTGAAGAACAGGGTTGGGAGGTTTCTACTGGGAAGAAGAACTGCATTGGTTGCTGGACTTCAGATCATTTGCGTTTTGTCTTAGCAGAGAAGTTGTCTGCATTTTGCTCTTGCCAAAAGACTTTGCCTAAGGGTCAATTTAAGCAGCATGGGCTGATTAATCTTTCAAAAGATATTTCAAAGCAGCCAAATATTGGAGCAGTGTCATGGCCGCTATTGGAACTTTTAGCCAGATTTATGTTGCAAATCAAAAGCAAGGAGACCAGCAGGAGAATTCAAAATGTGAGTTTGGCCAGAAAGGAAGCACCAGTAAAGCTGTGGACTGCACAGATAAAGCTGAGATGATCTCCATTGCTGATAAGGAACCAGATAATGGAGAAGATGGCCTGAGGGCATCACAGGAGGTGGCAGGTCTCCACCCTTTGCAGCCTCAAAATTATAAAGGTCAGGGACCTTGCTGTGAGGCAAAAGCTGCTGAGCTCTTTGATCCAGAATGGCAGAGGCAGCAGCACCATGTTCCAGAGTGGTGCCAGCATGGAGAATTTATTCCTCAGAATCAGGATCAGAGTGCTCAGCAATCCAGGCACCAGACCCCTCAGCCAAGAGAAAGGCAAGCCTGGCTACTGCTCCAGCTGGCAGCAACCCTTGGCATCATCCACATGGCAGTGGTTTTAGGTACATTGAGAAGGCAGGAGTTCTGAGGTTAAGAAGGCTTCCACCTCAATTTTAGAACAGGGCCTGGGAGGCCAGGCAGTGTGCCCCTGAGAGGGCAGTGTGTGAAGTAGTGAGTGAGAAGCCTATTCAGTGGAAACCCCAGAAGTTTGGAAAAACTAGGAATGTGGATCATGCAAAGAGGGAGCAAAGCCAGCCTGAGAGAGAGAGAAGCCATGGGAGCTACATCTACCAAGAGTGCCGTAGGGGTGGAGCCACATGCAGCTTACAAGATGTAATGTTGGTCCTTTTGGATTTTGGACTTGTGCTGGTCCCAATACTTGGTATCCTGCTGGGTATAACTTTTGGAATGGTAATGTGTATCTTGTGCCTTTGAATGTTTCATGTGTTTCACCTCATTTATGTAGAGGCTCACAGAGACTTTGGACTTGGACTTTTCAGTATTGCTAAAACTATTGGGACTGACAACTCTTAGAGATGGACTAGAATGTCTCTTGCATAAAGGGATGTGTATGAGTCTTTGGGGGTCCAGGGACAGGATGTTATGGTTTGTGTATAGGTGTCCCCCCAAAGCCTCGTGCAGTCATGGGGCAGCTTCTGGAATTTGTAAATGATTATTGCATTTCCAATAATGCTGCCCCTCCCTTGGGGCAGGTGATTTGCTTTTCAATGTAAAGGAAGAGAAATTAGCTGCTTGAGCAATTAGCTCTTGCTCTTGCCTGCTACCATGGAAGGTTGCCTTCTGCCATGTGCCGCTCTGCCGTAGAGCAGGCTGAATGTGGACTGAGACCTCCAGTAATTGTTAGCTAAATAAACCTTTCTTTTGCTCATTTTGAGTGTCGGGTATTTGTCCTAGCAATGAGAGAAGAGTAACTAAAACACTTTTGTACATTCTTTAATGATACCTATTCAACTAATACTAGTTTTGGAGAACTGTAAAGCAATACATGAAGTCTACAGAAATATAGGCGTTTCTCAAATATACCATACAAGGGGCCTGGCAGGATGGCTCAGTGGTCTAAAGCGCCTGCTTGGGAAGGCTTGGGCGGCTCCAGGAACTGCGGTTCAATCCTCGGCACCACATACTATGCCAGGCCTGCCCTCAGGGCAGGCTGAGCTGGCCATAAAAATAAATGAACAATCAAATATACCACACAAATCAGACTAGGTCTAAATATGTAAGATTCTCTAAATCTGGATGAGATCACCAGAATTTACAAGGAGAAAGGTGAGAAAGATTGTATGACAGTCTGAATATTTTTTTCATAGTTCCTAAATACCCTCTGTAAGATCATAGGGTTGACAAAACAATGTATGTTTCTCATAAATTGCAAGTGTCATGGCAAATGCCACCACATAAAAGATAGATTTAAAAGAGAAAGCAGTGACAACTTTAGCCACAAGTGTTATGTGAAGCAGCATTCTTATGTCATGTAATGCTTGACACTCAAAATGAGCATCCAAAGACTCAGGAAATACTGTTTATTTTTATGAATAGGTTTGAAGAAAAATATACAAAGGAGCTCTGTTCATAATAAATAAGGAAAAACTTAGAAAGGACCATTGATCTGATTCTTCTTGACTTTGAGTAAAGGGCACCAAGAATCAGGATCTTAGAAAGTACTTTCTAGTGAGGCAGTTGGCACAGCTCCTTTAAGGTCATACTTCAGGGCAGAAAGGTGATAGACGGTCAGTGGGAGGGCTTGGGGAGAGCTTGCCTCTGAGGTTTCCTCTGTATGATGGGCTAGCATGTTTTGAGGCCTATACGTAATGACAACAATATTAATAATAACTGTCACTTATTAAGTCTTCAGGGATAGCAAGAACTTCACACTCAGGTAAGAAACTTCACGCTGTTTTTCATTCATTGCTTATAGCACTTCTGTAGATGAGATTTTAGTTTTAAAATAAAGACATCGAGGCATCAATATACAAAACAGCTTACTTCATATCATATACTCCGTGGCATCAAAGCTCATCTCTCAGGCCCTACAATCTGGCTGTCTTGCTGAAGCAAATCATGCATCCCCATCAAGCAAAGAACAGAAGTACTGAATCTCACAGAGGGAACCAATTTAGGCCATAGGTAAGAAGAATAATAGGTTGGAGATGCAAACTGAATATCCACTTTACCAAAGGCAAATTGCATGATTTGACCAATGTCCAACAGTGCAACTAGAAAGAAATATTATGAAACACAGAGGTTTTTTAGAACACAGTAAGCCTGCCTGAGTCTCATCAGTTGAGAAGATATGAGCACAGCCTTTTCTGTAAAGGGTCTGATGACTAAGGAGAGGCCCTAATATGAGCCCCTTTGGTGTCCAGTCAGTAAGCCAGAGCACACGCATGAGACCCCAAACAGGAAGGCTCCCTGACTGAAGAACAGGCATGATCTGTCACAGGCCTACTGGGCATTTCCACCACTCTCCCCATGCCCATGCATGCCATTATCCAGAAGTAAGAGTAGAATCCATGTGTGACAATAGATGATACAGTAGCCTTGCCGAACAAATGCAGCCATGTCCAAAGACTAGCAGAGGGCATGCAGAATAATGCCTACCAAACACGCACAGGGCACTAAGCACTTCAGTAGGGGATGCAATGTGTACTTTGTTAAGCAAAGAAGCATAATGAGGCTAGATAGTCTCTATTGTGCCCATCACTAAAGACCACACTGTAACAACTGAAAACAACTTTTTACTGAATGTTCTGAGAAGCTTTGGTGAATTGGAAACTTTCAGTGCATATTTCAGAAAGAAAGAAAGAAAGAAAGAAAGAAAGAAAGAAAGAAAGAAAGAAAGAAAGAAAGAGAGAGAGAAAGAAAGAAAGATTCCAGCAGGAATCCTAACAAAAAGGTCCATGAAGAATTCAGAACAAAGGAAGGCAGAAATCTATCTCCATTTGTATCTGAAAAATAGTATTCAAAATATTTATATCAAAAATTCTATGGAAAGATTATCTAACAGATAGTCCCATAAGTCATCACTGTTATGCTATCAGCATCATTGTGTTAGTTTAGGCAAGAAAAGAATTCATATGATACAGTAAGATGATTTTGCATTTCAAAAGCTTAAATTAATTTTCCCATAAGGTTTATCTATTTTAAGGCCTCAATTGAAAGAATGGAATGTGGCATAGAAGCCTTAGAAATCTTTGTTTTACAGCCGGGCGTGGTGGCTCACGCCTGTAATCCCAGCACTTGGGAGGCTGAGGCAGGAGGATCGTTGTGAGTTCGAGACCAGCCTGGGCTACAAAAGTGAACTCAAAGCTAGCCTGAACTGCACAGTGAGACCCTGTCTCAAAAAGCAAAAAAATAAAATAAAATAAATAAAAATAAAAATAAAAAACAAAGCTAAAGCCTATTTTTATTATTTAGAAATATGAGCAGAGGAGCAGATTTCTAGTTTAACTGCCACTGAATAAGTTGTGGACTCCATAGCTTTAAACAATCATGAAAAATAAGCCACATACACCCTGCAACTCGCTGTAGGCCCTGGGCGACAGCGCAGGATGTGGCCCGAGATGAGAGGGAGCAGGCAAGGCGAGCCCTGTGCTCACCTCGCTCTTTGGACCCAAATGCCTCTCCCCAGGCAGCCAACAGTGGAGGGGAGAGGAAGCCACCCACGGGGAACTATGACAGACAGGAGGTGACTGTATAAGCAGAAGGCCCATAAAGTTGCGATACGTAATCACTTTGCCCCTGAAAACGGATCTCCTTAAATCCCCAGCTGAGAATCAAATCAAAGGCAAAGGGCTGGATTCTGAGGGTGTCGCAGAACAACTCTGGGGTGAAAAGACATGATGGTGCTGGGGAAAGCATTCAGCAGACTCCAGAAGGACCACGCTAGGAAAATGACTACACGAGCCCTCAAGGACTGGTTAAAGCTGCCCTAACAAAGATGTAAAGTAATCTAACCTCCCAACCTCCCATGATCAGACAATTAAGTAAAAGAACTGCCTTCCCTAAAAAAAAAAGAAATCTTTGTTTTGCCACTACTCTATTTTTTAGATTTTCAGGGTGTCTTGCACATTTTTAAGTAAAAAGCTCTTTTGTCCTGTAGTACTATTGAATTTTACTCTTTGGTTGTTTTTCAAATGACTTCATTTTAAGATTTACATATATTCAACTAATATTTATCAACAGCCTATAAAATTCCAGGCAGTTTTCTGTGATTTCTCAGAAGACATAAATACATGTTAGATATATATAGTCCAAAACTCAAAGAAAATTCACTGGCAAACAGCAAAAGGTAAAAGCAAACATTTACAACTATAATACCAAACAGCCCAAGGAAATACTCACTGACTAACAGAAATAAAGTACTGAAGAGAACTTCTCCTTCAATTTGGCTTCAGAATTAAGAGAACTTGTAAATCCTGGAGTTCAAAGCACTTGAGGTTAGGAAGGTTCTTTGTATTAACAGTGCTCCATGTGAAGAGAGCACCCGTTTTTATAGGTTTGTATTTTTCATTGCGTGATATGAAGAACACTTTAGCTGTAATATAATTTTAAAAGTGGCTCAAAAAAAATATTAAGTAAAAAAAAAATAAAAGTGGCTAAAGTCTATAGAAGAGACAGAAGTCCACCTTTATTGTGTTTAGCTTTTTAAGTGGTAAACTCCACAGCATGAAGGGTGCTGAACCTTACAGCACTGCTGACTCTAGTTTAGAAATCTTCAAATTTGCACTTGACTCATAAAGCACACTTGTCATTTAGGTTTTACTTGCAAATTAAAATCATCTGTCAGGATCCCTGGGATAGCTTTAAGTGTTCTGAAATTTGTTTGCACTCAGGTACCTGGACCCTTGTCAGTCTCCCTCTCAGCAACCAATAGCATGTGGTTATTTTCATTTATAGAACCTACTACTATCGTGTGAAAATGTCATACTTTGCTATCTCATAGCATACTGGTTAACTTAACAACCTTCAAATTGTCTTGTGGTTTCATTAATTTAATATCTTTCATTGAATGCGCTTTAAACTTTGTAGAAAAAGGAATTGCTTAACTTTGAATCATTTTCATTTTTCTGTGACCATCTAATGGTTAATCAGCAAATACTCTGTGAGGAGAACAAATACTTGATGGTTGGGTAGTTGTCTGAGTTGGAAATTGACAGATATTCTTATTTTGGCTTGTTATAATCAATAAAGGAGGGTAGCTCTGTACTACCCATCCTAAGTATTTTAATTGATTACTAACTGAATTAGACAGGGTCATTTTAGATCTAACTGATAAAACCTAGAGTAACTCCTTTAAATAAAACTCAAAGACTGTCAATATGAAATGGAAGTACAAGTGTTTCATTGACTAGAGGTGGAGCTCAGTCTTGTCTTCAACATATAGCATGAGAATGAATATTTCATAAAGTTAAAATTTTAGTGATGCCCAATGGTATACCTGGATTTCTGTAATAATATTTGTCACCTAGTAGATTTCCAGCAACTACTCTTTAATAAATTATTAAGTATTCTCTTTCTCAGATAAGTTTTCCTATCTGATGATACGATGGGCAGTGCCTTGCACTTCTGAACCCACAAAAGATTATATTAACTTTACATACCTGCTTGAATTAGCTAAGACTTCGAAATGAAAACTTATTTTAAACTATCCAAGGGACCAAACCTAATCTTTTAGGTTTAAAATCATAAAACTCTCACAATGCTAGTCAGAGAGAAATATAACACAGAGAAAGGAGACAGAATTACGACATGAAGACAAAATGTGCTCTTACTGGCTCTAACAACTGAGGAAGGGGAGCACAGGGCAAGCATGAGGACAATTCCTGAGGCTTGAGCAAGGAACAACTTCTCCCCTACATATCCAGAAAAATCACAAGCTTGCTGACACCTAGGTTTAAGGTCAATCAAAGCAGACCCAAGCAGGACACGCAGCCTACAGAATTTCAAGGCAAATGAGTGAACGATCAACACAGGAAGGGGAAACCACTGACAAAGCAAGCACTAGGCACTTGTAGGCTAGAAAAAAAGAAAGGGGTGTATCTTAGTTACTTTCCTCATTTCTGAGACAAAATATCCGACATCAAAAGTTAGGAAAGGCTGATTTAGCTCACGGGTTGTAGAGGTTTCAGGTGTTAGCTGTCTGTCTCTGAGACAGAGGGGCATGACAGAGGAGAAACTGTCCAAAGGTATGGCAGGGGACGCAGAAGCCAGTGAGAGGCAAGCAGCCAAGCGGAAGTTTCCTCGTTGCCCCCGTATATTCCACCTGGCTGATTGCCATGTGTGTGGTGCCACCCACTCCCAGAGAGGGGCAAGCTTCATCCCAGCGTCGCCCTTAGTCCCATCTCACCCTTAACCACACCCAAACCCAGCCACCTTCAAAACTCCCCCCTTGCAAACATGTGAGGCTTTGGGGAATATCTAGATATGAGCCATAACAAGACATCTTTTTCTAAGTGCTTGATATCCAAAAGAAAAAGCAGAACCTACGCAAGATCTAATTAAATTCATAAAATCATTCATTGTATTATTGCATATATAATCTCAGGAAGGTAAGAAACAATGTTCACTCAAAATGTTAGTGGAGCTTGTAAAGTAAGAAAGCTTGAGATGGGTTTTGAAAATTGCGTAAAAAGGTGATGAAACAAAGCTATGGAGAGGTTTTTTAATTAGTGCTCATGATAAGATCCTGGCTGTCATTATAAACGGAGCGGATAAGACAGCTTTGCAGAGAATGGAGACTTCATTATGGCCAAGAAGGAAGAACTGGAAAAGGTATTGAGGCACTGAAGTATCGTAACATTTGGAAAATTATCTTTTTTTAATTAATATTTTTTATTGTTTAAATTTAACAATGGTTGGGAAATTATCTTAATGAAAATATATTATAAATAAAAATATACTGCAGTTTATATTCTCACTACATATTAAAGCTACAAAATATGGCTTCTGATTTGTTTCATCTTTTAAAATTTGTATCAAAACATACTTTTAAAAAATGTAAATTTTGGGGCCTGGCAGGATGGCTCAGTGGTCTAAAGTGCCTGCAGGCAGTTGCAGGGACCATGGTTCTATCCCGGCACCACATACTGCGTCAGCCCTCCCTCAGGGCAGGCTGAGCCGGCCATGAAAACAAATAAACAAACAAAAGTTCTAAAACAAGAAACAATAAAATAAAAAAAAAATTTTTTTAAATGTAAATTTTGACACAGATGTCAAATAAGAACAATGCATCCCATTTTGTGTAGGTCCAGTAAGATGAGCTCGGAAATTAAAGGAGGAAACATGATCACATAAACTTGGAGAAAAGTCAGAACAACTCAAGGGAGCCAATGTAATTAAAAAGAAATGTCAATATTAAACCTACAAAATATGAATCATCCTTTTGCTTCCTAGGGTGACTCTTCACGTCATCTGGCATTTTACCTTCTTTTCCTCTTTAGGAAGTAAAATATAGCTGGCATATGAATTTTCTACCTGCCAACAATAAAATTATAAGCATTTTATCAAAGATGCCCCTCTAATCCCTTCTCTCCTACACACTCCTAGTAAACATTTTTCTATGCTCAGATATTACATATACAATAAAATAAGGTTAAGCCTTCTCTACAGCCTCTTGTACCCACTGCCTCCTCGCCCTCCCTTCCCCGCCCAGACACACAGCTTATACAGCCCTCCACACTTTGAGTTCAGTACTCAACTTTCTGTACTGTGGCTCTGCCTGCACCCTCTCAATGACACTGTTCTTGACCAAGCTCCCTGTGGCCTCAGCGTTTCTTGTGAGTTCTCCCTTCCCTTATTCAATCAAAGGTCACAACAAAAGGCTTGGGTATCTTCTTACAGTGGCCATTCTCTGCTCTCCAACTCTGCTTTCTGTTTCTCTGAGGGTAGCCCTTCTTCCCAGAAACATGTCACCTGGTTATCTGGTTGGGTATCTGTACACCCCAGGTTATTCTCCACAAGCACAGGAAATTTGCCTTAGTCCCATCTGCACCCGAAGGTGCAGAGTTCTGCCCATGGCCTACAGATATTAAGCAGTGTTCATTGAATCTTTTTTTTTTTTTTTTTTTTTTTTGCTAAAGAATATTAACTGACAGTCTTCTCATTTTATCAAAGTTTCTGTGGCCATATTCTTTAATGCCTTTCTTTTTTCATCTTTGTCCCCTCCTTTACATCCCAGGGAAGATGTTTCTTTCATAGACTCCTTCCTGTGATTTGGTTCTCAGACTTTTTTGTTATTTATTCTCTCTCTCTCTCTTCCGTGGGGTCTTAAAAGTCACTGTGTAAGTTTAAATTCTGTCTGCACCCTAGACCTCCCTCTGAGTTCTGAATGAATATTTCTGGTGGTCTATTGATAACACTGCATAGAGATCTCTGCAACTGAACAGTGCTTCTCCTCACCCTTGTGCATGCCCCTGGGAGCTCCAGTTTGTGCTTTTATTCCTTGCCATCCCCCACGCATTTAGTCCTACTTGACCTTCAGCCATGGAATATTTACCATTCCACTTCCTCACGAGCTTCCATTTGTATCATTTTTCTCTACTCCTGCTGAAATAGCTACACCTCATTCCCTTCTTATTTCTTACCTGGATTTCAGACCACAGACTTCCAACTAATTCATTAAGTTATTTGTCCATGTGCCAAAGCCACCAGTCCACTCGCCATCTTGGTTCTTACAATGACAACTAACGAATCAACATAGGAGAACACAAATGGTATTGATGAAGTCTTCCTTGCCTTCAGATAAGGAAAAAAAATGGAACCATATTTTTAACAAAGTGTAAATGCCAAGTGGGATCTAACAAGTGTGACTTTTGTTCACATTTTATAGGCAGTATCACATGGACATAGCGTACTGAGAATCCACCCCGCTGGACACAGCATCCTCAGGATTCTTCACTCAGGTAGAACAACAACTTTAGAAAATAGCTTATAGTTAATGTTGCTACCACTCCTTGATTGATCTTTAGTCTTAGAAAAGGAACACTATTTTCATGACCTAGAAAAGGGACAATGACATTCTATAGCTGACTTAAAAGGGCTCAGTGATTACTTAATAAATATTTAAATGGTTCTGGTGTATGAAAATTCAGAATCTGCAATTTGCTTCTGTTTCTGAAGATTTGCTTAAAGTATGGTTAAGAGTGAAACATTTTTCAAATTAGTACTGATTATTCCACAATCTGAAAAAGTGACATTAAATCTAAGAAGCACTACAGGTAATAAATGGGAAGTAGACATCAACAGACATATCAACATCATGAAATAGATTAGAGGAAAAGTTCCAAAAACATTCTCCACAAGAATGGCTGTTATTTCAAGAAGTAAATTCATAAGAATCATAGGTTTGATCTTAATAACTGTAGTGTTTGATACATTGTGTCAAATTGGCTGGTTGATTCAGTGGCCATGTTCCCTGTTGGTGGGGGTTCCTGCCTTGGGGTACAATTGGTTCCTCTCTAAAGCATGACCAGGGCCTGCCTAGGATATGATTGGCTCCTCCCTAAAGCGAGATCAAGGGTCCATCCTGGAGTATTATTGGTTTTACCCTAGGGCACAATGAGCCCACTTCAAAGTGACTCAGCACAAAGAGACTTTATAAAGGTGGTGAGCAAGGAGTCAAGATTTCACTTCATCACAGGAGCCTCAGTCTTTTCATCGTCTGGCTTGCAGCACAGACTTATCAGCCTCCAGCTTGTACCTTTCACCTTCCATCGCAGACTCTTCAGCATCCATCACAGACACTTCAGTCTTCCATCGCAGACCCATCAGCCCTAGGACAGAGGCTTACACTGAGCACTGCAATGAGTTTCAGACTTTGGGATGGAATTCTTTAGTCGGGGGTATGCAGATGCCTTCTACACACTTCCTCGTCTGACTCTGTGGCTGACTGTTATAGGCCAATCTTATATTTCCTTGTAGATTGGATATTTGTATCAATATCCATTCCTTATATCTGTTCTGGTCCTCTAAGTAAAACCCTGACCACTACAATAACCAAATAAAACTGACTTTTATTTTTAATTTTGAGCTGATTTTGAGCTAGATCATTCTTAATCATCTCTATTTGTTATTTTAAGACAACATTTCTAAAATAAAATTGTCAAAACTAAAGCAAAAGATAAATATCAGCACATCATCTAGCGAAAAATATACTAAACAACATTCTAATTAATTTTAAAAGTAGTCAGAAATGAATTATTCTTGGTTTTCAGGTTTTCATGAATAATTCAAATATCACAGTGAAGCGACCTAATTAGTAATTATCCAAACTATTTCTTAGTTATCTGGTTTGAAGCTACCTATATTGCAACTAGATTATTTTCAATATAATGATCAATCTCATTTATATTGATTTTGTCTCTCCTGTTTCTGGTAATGGAACAGGCATCTCCTGAGTGCAGAGAGACCTGCAGATTAAGTGTATTAAAGTATCATTGCCAATTAGCCCCACTACTGCTAAGAACTGACAGCATACAGCACCCAAGGAGGCATTTTCAAGGCTGCAGATATCACTATCAGCAAAGAGTGGGGACTTAAAAGAAAAGCACAGTCTCTGTAGAAAACATGGCAGGAGTCAGGCAGAAGGACCCAGGCAAGGACAAACTGGAAAGTATCCAAAGGATTGTGGGGCCGTCGGTTAACAGAATCTTTTCTCCACATCACGCGTGATCGCCATGATACACAATATACATTCAACAGCAGTGTGGTACAAAGAGGAAGAATTGTTGTGCGCAAGCACAATGCCAGATCATGACAACAGGAACATTGTTTCCTTTGTATTTCAAATCTCAGTCCAGCTTATGTGCAATGACTCTGAACTTAAAATTGAAATGCCCTCCTCCATCCCAGGCCCTGAGCAAAAATTAACAAAGCAAAAAACCACCAGGTGGTAACATCGATACCTCTAAAAAATTCTGATCCTAAATTCTCCTGTCAAGTCTTGTGATGAAACAAAACATTAAAGACATGATTTTACAATTATGATGAAAGGTATACTTCTTTGATGATCCTAAGTACATTATAAATTCTACAGAGAACATTCAGATTCATCATGCACAGACCCTGTTACTTCTGCTCATTCCTAGATAGGGGATTCAACTGACATTGTAAGACCTTTCATTCTTAGCTTTCTCTACTGGACATTTTTAGGAATTATAACACTCTGCTATCTTTTCAAAACTGAAAGACATTTAATTTTAACCTGTAGGGGCACACCATAAAGTTTTATTTCATAGTTGCTCTTTTCCTGCCATAATAACATTGTCTATTATCATTAAAAGCTTCCTCCATTTCTATGTGTGTGTGTGTATAGAATATATATATATATATATATATATATATATATATATATTTTTTTTTTTTTTTTATTCTTTCTAGACTTTACTGACAACCAAGAAAAATGAAAGGTATGATCAGCTTGTGGCCATTTCTTAAGTCTGCCTGCTCAACATTTTTACTTTGCCATGTTTTCTCCCCGTTTTGCCCTTTCACTTGGATGTATTTATAGAAACTTTTCCGATTGCCTTTGAGTCCCTTAGTTACATTATTTCATTTTGCTTTCTTGCTTCTCTTATTGTATGCCTGCATTTCTTGATGTTGAGCTTACATCTACTCCTTTCACTCTCCCCTCTTTTCCATTTTCTGTACAATTCTATTTTGTATTTCAGCACTTAGAGAAATGCACTCTCACCTACAGATATTTTTTTAATCTTCTCTGTATTTTTAACCTACACTGGAAGAACATTGGTTTCCCATGCTGAGCTGATCTTAAAAGTTGTTTCTCCCCTTTTTACCTGCCCCTAGCAATCTGCTGCTGATTTTACTTCAAGTGATTGTTTTTCTCACTATCCTAATAACTCTTTGAGATTATCCACTGTGTATTATATCAGGGATGCTAAGCAGGGAGCTGATATAGTTTAACAACTATAAAAGATGTAGTAATCTGAAGTGCTATGAAAACAAAACAGGATATTTTATGCACAGCCTCATGTTCTCCAATAATTTAGTGCATAAGTGACACAGCCTATTGCCAACCAAGTCCCAGAGTCACAGAGGCACGCTGCATCTCCTTGAACTGGGAACACAGAAAGTCCAGATGACCTCACTGTGGACAGCTACTGTGCAGTTGGTAGATCTAAGGAGGAATTAGTGACAGTTAACGTGTGCCATGGCCGACCTCACCTTGCTTAACTGGACTCTTCTGGACTAGATCCTTCCTGTACTCAACAGCACCTGAAATTTATGTTTACATATCTCTGGCAGAAAAATATTGCTCCAAACTTTAACACTGTATATAATGTGAGTAAATACAGCCACAGATCCCTAAATGATGATATGTGAAGAATAGCTTAGCCTGAAAAATCAAAGTTCCAATTAAAAGACCATTTAGTTAAACCTACAGGTGGACACAGCTGCCAGCCAAAAAGCTACAAAATGTAACTATTTCTGAAAATCAGCAAAATGACCTGGGAACCTGGTAAGTTTTGCTAACAAAGATGTACCTTAAACAGCACTGGTATATCTTTCAGAGATTTTCATAGCAATCCAGGCTGAGTAACACGTACTGAAGTTTTGCCACCACTGCTGGAACCTCAGGCCTCTTTCAGCCCACATATTTAATGATACTGGATTTTAAGCAATCAGCATGTGTCTTACATGACAGATCTAAAATCAAGCAATGTAATAGGAGCCCCACCCCACTCCAATAAAAGCAAGAAATACAGAGATACAGAAAGAACCGGGTAGTCATAAATTTTCTGAGTCTCCAGACATAACATTTATGAATAAGGGCACTGTTAGTCAAGTTAGAAGATTTCATTTGAGTAACATCAGTTAAAAATTAAACTAATACTAGTTCCAGGGCTCCTCTTCCAACTCCTGTGTCCACTTGAACCACCCAGTGTTTTAGCTTCTTCCAGTGGACATACTGAAGATCAGTTTGGAAGCAGCTGCTGAGCTATTACTGACTGGTCCTCTCTCCCAGTTATTCTGAATAGCTATTTTCCAAAATAGAAAATTATTACACTTTAGATGTAGATACTATAATATCAAGATTAAAATGGCCTTCCCCCAAAATATTTCCATCTAAACCATAGTCTGGATAAAAATAACTTTTTGCAAATCTCTGCATAGCCATCTAAATTACCTATGTGTATAAATATAAACTCATCTCTGTGTGTGTATGCACATATATACATTTTATGTAATTTTATACAGATGGTTAGGTAAAACCCAAAGGACCATGCAGTCTCTCACACACAAGGCAAGAAGAAAAAAAAAATCAGCTTTTAGAACCTGAAATCCAGACTGGCTGTAAAAAGATCACCCTACTCCCATCACCCTAGAAAAAAAGCAAAGAATTCTCCATTCACCTCTATAAATAAATGACACATACACTTAGTCATGAATAAAGGAAAAAGGACAACTTTTTGTTCCATGAAGAAAGGGTAAGAGTAAAATACCATCAGCATTAAATGGATTTTTTCTTCTCTATGGATTTTACATTTTAAACACATATGTCATGACATTTTAATGTAGCAGTTCTCAAATAGAGAACAAGTACATTGATTTTGTGCCCCGAAGAAAAATAAACAATAACACTTTCAAAAAAGGCTTTCATTTGCGAGTCCCTGGAGCCATATAAAGCACATTTATCCCCAAATTGAATGATGTTGGTAATGACTGAACTGGCTTAACCACTCTTCGCTAAACATTCTGTCTTGCTCCTACCATTGAAGTCACTGTGTAGCCCACACTGTAATATACTGTGTTGATTAAATATTACTATGAATGAAGACTGACATAAAGAATATCACACCTGAACTGGTCAATATTGACTGATAATGAAAGACTGAGATCGACATATATCTAGGTATCAAATCCATGATTTTCAGATATTTTACTGAGGCTGTAAAACATTTTAAATAGATATCCAAATAACATATATATTAAATATCTCTCTATCTGAAAGTCTTTTCTTTTTCCACATTGGCTTTGGTAGAAATGAACACTTCAATGACTTTAATAGATCTTAAAGTAAATGTTTAAGAGACTTTTTTAATCTATAGTCTATCTTTGGTGTATGTGAATTACTTGAATTATTAGATTGTAAAGAAATTATTTCACTTCTACTGGCGTAAAATATTACTATTTGAATGTCTTAAATCAATATATGTAGGAGCTGAATATTAATGGGCATAGTAAAAGTGAAATAATATTTGTATACTTTTTATATTAAAAAACCTCAATAACACTACAAAATATATACACACTGGTATTTCATTCAAATATTCTTCTTAGGCTGCATAACACAAGACTGATAAAATGTCACTGGATACGCCATTATCCTTTGGTAATCCTAGTGTAACCTCAGCAGGCCACATTTGTAAGAACTTACAACATACACGTGAACAAACTGGTTTACTTAAGAAAAACATTGATTCAACTTTCAGTTTGGAAATGGAAAACTTGACCTCACTATTGGATAAAACTCTGCAAATGACATTTTTACTCCTTTATTTCTATGTTGTACTGTTTTTATGTTGACAATGAAAAATTCCATTTTACCATTTAAAAACTTACCAACGAAAACATTTTCATTCATTTCTATTCTGTTCTCCTTTATCATCTTGGGGTCTTAAAAAAAAGTCTCAAGGCAATACAGTCTCTTCATTTTCTAGACAGCACTGAGGTGTCTAGACGGTCAGTTTCCACAGGACACAGAAATAGAAGAGCCAAACAGAAGCAAAGGAATACCACCACTGGTGTGCAGAAGGAGTGTACCCTGCATCACTCTTCCAAATAAATTTCCAATTTACAGTCTCAGTAGTTCTGGGAACAGTGCAGTATGCAAGGAAAGCCAGTTTGAGGAGTGTGCCTATACTGCAATCTTCTTTTCTGTGTTCAATTCCAGTCACTTATAAGAGTGAGTTCTTTTTTTTTTTTTTTTTTTTTTTTGTCTTTTTGAGACAGGGTCTCACTGTGCAGCTCAGACTGGCTTTGAGCTCACTTTTGTAGCCCAGGCTGGTCTCGAACTCACAACGATCCTCCTGCCTCAGCCTCCCAAGTGCTGGGATTAAGAGTGAGTTCTTTATGAAGAGCCATATCAAAACATATTATGCCCTGAACTGTGGCTGCAGGGCTTTCCAAAGACACTATGTTTTTGTTTTTGTTTCCATTTTTGTGGGATGATTTGCGAAAGCTCCTGTGGTGGTTTGGAAGTTCGTATTATAGGACACTCCATAGTTTAATATCCACGACAACTTGATTAAGCTGTCGTTAGAGCTATCCAAAATTATTTTTAATCTATGGCCTTTTTTGAAAACAAATTAATTGGTTCACATTTGTTAGTCTCACACCCCTGTTGAGATTCATTTTATGTTTTGTGTTCCAAACTATGAACATTTCCAAAATATCAATAAAAGGCTTACATTATTCAAACTTATTTTCAATATAGTCAAGTCTTCCCCAGAGTTCAAGTAATTTAATATAATAAATATTCTGTTATTCTATTTAGAGACTAACTGAACTTTGATATTTTTCAATAAAATACTTGTTTAAATTTACAAAATAGTTGAGTACTGATTTTTTCTTCTTTGGCTCAGACAGTCATAAAAACAAGAATGAGGCCAAATTATATTTGTCAACACTGTCAACATCACAAGATGTTCTATTGGAACTAAGCTAACTTTTTTCCACATGATACTGAGGGAAAGTATGTGCTACTTATTGTATATACATGTGTGTACTATTATATTCTTCTGAAATGTCTACAGAAATGAAAATCAAAAGGAAGGAAGGGAAGGAGAGAAAGAGGAAATGAAAAAAGAAAGGGGGACAGAGAAAACTTTGTGAGCTCGAACTCTAAAAGGACTAAGAGACAGAAATTGATTCACAAAGGTGTCAATGAGTTTTTAGATGATAGAAACCAGATGTTATGGTTTGTTTCTAGTTGTCTCCCTAAAGCCACATGCAGTTATGAGGTGAACTTATAAAGTTTGCGAATAATTCATGACCCAGGGCTGGGATTATGGTTGTGAGTGCTGCTGGGATTATGGGTGTGAGTAATGCTGGGATTATGGGTGTAAGAGCTGTACCTGGCTGGGGAAGGATAGCCTGCATGCAACATAAGGGAAACAGACTTGCTCTTGTTGCTGCTACTGCCACAGTTCCTCTAATTTGCCTTTTGCTCTTTTTGATGTTTTCCACTGTCATGAGCTGATGCCCTGTGCACTGTGCCACTCTGCCTTGGAGCCAGCTGAGTATGGATAGAAACCTCCACTAACTGTTAGCTAAATAAACCTTTCCTACCTTAATGTTGGGTGCCAGCTGTTTTGTCCCAGCAATGAAAGATAATGGAGACACCAGATCAAAAAGATGCAAATAATTATTAAAACAGAAAAGCATCAAAGCCTTAAAAAAAAAAGGAAAGCTGAAACCCCTGTTAGATAGATGTTAAGCAATGGTTGTCAATTTATAAACTAGAAACTAAGAAAGATTCAGGAGTTGGAAGCATCAAATATTTTAAGACACGGGCTCATAGTAAAATAAAAAATAGGGGTGTTTTCACATAGTTTGAAGGCACAACCAGATCTTCTACTTTTCTTTCCAACCTTAACCATTGTCTTATTTACTTTTCTCATTGCTGAAACAAAATGTGAGACCCTCACAATGAAAGAAAGGTTTGTTTCAATTCCAAGTTTGTAGAAGTTTCCATAGTGAGCTGGAAACTCCAAGACAGTGCAGCATAGCAGAAGAGAAAAGGTGTCTGGCATTTGAGCAGAAGGGCTGTATCAGCAAGAAGCAGCAGCAAGCAGCAGCAGCCTACTATGTGTCCTTTTATATTCCATCCAGGATACATACCTCTTGGTTGGTGTCATCCACATCCACAGTGGTACTTCCATTGTCTACATGTAGAACTATGCTAAATCAATATAGTTATCATGCACCTTTAATTCCAGTACCATTCCACTGAGATCAAGCATCACACACCCATGACCCTGCCACCTCCCAAAAGCCCCACGTATGAGCACATGAGGCTTTGAGGGGCACCTAGATACAAGCAGCCATCCACAAGATTACCCCTCAGTATACTCAGAGGAATTGAAAAAATTAAGTACTAGACAGGATTGAGATGTCACCAACAGTTGAGAACAGGACGATGGTTTAATAATGAGACAAGGAATTCCTTACATATGAAAAATCGTGATAATGCCTATGTATTCAGAGGCCTGATGGCCAGTGTCTTAGTTACGTTTTATAATTTTGTCTTAGTTACTTTTTACTCGTTGCTGGGACAAACACCTGACACTCAAAATGAAGGAAGGAAAGGTTTATTTAGCTCAGTTACTGGAGGTTTCAGTCCATATTTGGCTGGCCCAAGGCTGAGTGGAACAGGGCAGAGTGCATCTAGTTCATGGCAGTGGAACAACAATCGCAACAGAGACAACTAACCTACCTGGGTATCAGAGAGCAACAGCGCTAGTCTGGTTCTCTATCTCTCTTTATATAGTTATAAAGAGATATAGTTATAAAGAGATATAGCCTATCCACCTTTGGTCACACCCATAATCCAGAAGTGCTCAAGCCATAATCCCATCAGTACTAAAACACATAATCCCAGGGATCATGAGGTAAGTCTCAAACTCTAGAAGTCCTCACCCCATGATTGCATGAGGCTTTGCGGGGACAACTAGACATAAACCATAACATTCCACTCCTGGACCCCAAAGTCTCACGCACATTCCTTTGTGCAAAAGACTTTTTTTAGTCCACCTTGAAGAGTTGTGAAAGTTGCAACAGTTTCAGCACTGCTGAAAAGTCCAAATCCCAAGTCTCCTCCAAGACCCAAGGCAAACTCTCAACTGTGAGCCCCTGTACAATAGAAAAGTTAAACATATACAGCATTCAAAGGCACAAGATAAACATTACCATTCCAAACGTTGCAAATAGCAGTGTAATACAAAACACTGGGACCAACTCATGTCCAAAATCCAGCAGGGTAAACATTAAACACCATAGTTCCAACTGGAGCATCTGAAGAGTCTGCATTGAATTGTGAGTTCCAAAGGCTTTACACAGCTCAGCCCTACAGAATTTTTGGTGGTAGTTTCCATGGCTTCTCTCTTAGGCCAGCTCTGCTCCCTCTTTGCATGATCCACATTCCTGGCTTTTCCAAACTTCTGGGGTTTCCACTGGATAGGACTGCCACTCTCTGCTTCACATACTGCCCTCTCTGGGGCACACTGCCTGGCCTCCTAGGCCTTCTTCTGAAATCAAGGAGGAAGCCTTCCTAACCTCCAAACTCCCACATTCTGCGTAGGCCTATGTGGATAATACCAAGGGTTGCTGCCAGCTGGAGCAGTAGCCAGGCTCCTTTCTCTCTTGGCTGTAGGGGTGGAGTGTCTGTATTGATGAACACTGATCTTGATTCCAAAAAACAAATTCTCCATGCCGGCACCATTTTGGAACCTGGTTTGGCTGCTGCTGCCATTGTGGTACTTGGGTCTCTGAGGTTTTCTTCTCAAGGCAAAACCTCTCTCCTTTGCAATTCTCATGCTTCTAAAGGTGGAGAGATGCCATATCTAGTGATGCCCTCAGGCCATCCTTCTGATTCTTTGGTTCCTTCCCATCAAAGGAGTTCTTTTCAGTTCCATCTTTACAGTCCACAGCTTTCCTGATGTTTCCTTTCTGGCCAAACTCACACTTTAAATCATCCTTCTTGGTTCTTTGCTCTTGATTTTCAACATAAATCTGGCTAAAAGCCACCAATAACAACCATGTTACTGCCCCAATAGTTGGCTGCTTTGAAATATCTCTTGAAAGATTAATCAGTCTGCCATGCTTAATTTCAGTCTTAGGCAAAGGCTCTGGGCACAAGCAAAATTCCGACAGACTTTCAGCCAATCCATAGCATGAATCATCTGGAGTCCAATGACCAATGCTGTTCTTTTTCCCAGCAGAAATCTCCTCAGTCTGGTCTTTACAGGAAGGCCTTCTGTCATTCTTCTGGCCTGAGTTCTGACCAGAATCTCCCCTACAGAACAGCTGAAGCTTTTCCAGCTCTTCACAAGTAGAGGACCTCTCCAAACGTTTCCAATCTCTGATCATAGGCCATTCTTCACACCCAGGCCTCAAGCCAGTCTTCTGATCTGAGCTCTGACCAGAATCTCCTTACAGAATAGCCGAAGTCCTTCTAGTGCTTCGCTTGTAGGTGACATTCATTTCCTATCTCTTCCCATAAGCCATTCCCAAAAGCTTGTAATACACACGGTCAGGTTAGTCACTGCAACAATCTCTACTGGTACCAAATTCTGTCTTAGTTACTTTTTACTCATTGCTGGGACAAACACCTGACACTCAAAATGAAAGAAAGAAAGGTTAATTTAGTTGACAGTTACTGGAGGTTTGAGTCCATATTGGGCTGGCCCAAGGCTGAGTGAAACAGGGCAGAGCATATCCAGTTCATGGTGGCAGAACAGCAACAATTGTGACAGAGGTAACTGACCAACCTGCGTATCAGAGAGTAACAGCGCTAGTCTGTCTCTCTGTCTCTCTTTATATTATATTCAGCTGTCTGCCTCAGCCTATCCACCTCAGGTCACACCCATAATCCAGAAGTGCTCAAGCCATAATCCCATCAGTACTAAAACACATAATCCCTGGGATCATGAGTAAGTCTCAAACTCTAGAAGTCCCCACCCCATGATTGCATGAGGCTTTGGGGGGACAACTGGACATAAACCATAACAGCCAGTTTATACTGAACAGGTACAAAAGAGAATGTTCACTGGAGAAACAATCTAGCCCAAGGAACACATGCAGTTAAGGAAAACCAGACACCCCACCAAAACAGCCTGATCATCTTCCATGGAAGCTCGACACTAAAATTCTGCCCAAGTACTACTTCTAGCTTTTAGTGTCTCAAACTTAATAATAAAAGACAGTGAAGAATTATCAAGTAATTGGGAAAAACAATCAGATTAAGTGTTAAAACCAAATGAATTGAATAGAAAAAAATAAATTAATGGAAAGAAATAGATTTTGGAAGTATGAGTCAAATGCAAAACGTGTTTATATAAAATTCACAAAAAATAAACATATGTATGAAAAATAAATGACTTTCTCTCAGAATAGCACAACTGGTGAAAAAAAGAGACTTCACAGATATGTAAATATGATAGCAGAATCTTCCATTAAATCATTGAAAAAGAAAGTCAATAAATACTTTAAAAATAGTATGACACAGAAGAATTAAAAACAAGCTTTTAGACAGTTGAGCTAGGCAATTCAATTGTTGAACAACAGAAAATTTTAATAGCAATGTTTGTCAAATCTGAAAGCATGCATTACTGAGTTAGTTATCACAACTACTGAAGAACAACTCACACCAAAGCACCGTGGATGAGGTTTCAGAGATATGGAGGTAAAGGTATAATCCCAAGGTTCCAGAAATTAAAACTATAGTCAATGTGAACTTAGAAGATTTTTGTACCATACAAAGAAGTACAGTTAATACAGGAAAAAAAAGTGATTTTAAGTTATTTGCTTATTCATAGGTGTGGGAAGTTTCTGTATGGCTTGATAGGAAATGTCTAAAAAATGCCTGTCAGATCTTCTGCAAACTGAAAGAATCTTGTCGTTTTATTTTATTTAAAAGTTAGGGAAATTCTTGAGTAAGAAGAAACTAAGTAGTTCATAAAACACACATAGTTTCATGCCCAAAGCCTCATGTTTCCTTGGGATGATGTTCCATGATACTAGGAAAAAATTTACAGCTGTATGAAGCAAACATGAGAAACAATTTAGTATAACAACACTAGGAAAAATGCTATGTCTAGGGGCTGGGGAGATAGCTCCGAGGCACAAGTGCCTGCTGGGCAAGTGCAAGATCGTGAGTTCGAACCCTGGTCCCACAAAAAAAACAAAACAAAAAAATGCTATGTCTAAAACACTAACAATTCTGCCTAAAAAATAATTAGATGTAGACAAATTGTAGTTAATATTTGCACTTCATTCATATGTCATATTGTTTAACTCACTAATCCCACAGTCCTTTTATATGAAGGAAATTGACACAAATGTTAAATTGCGAAGCAAAGCCAGGATGGGCATCTAAGCTCTTCGTAACCAAGACTGGAGAAGGACAAGGCAGGATCAGATCCAAATCCTGTTACTCTCACTCTTGTACTCTAGGGACCAGGTCACTTGTCCAAATGGAGCACAGCCAGGTATCATAATGAAATAATAGTTTGTAAGGCATTTGAAGTAACCAGAAGTTAACACAGACCTAAATGTCTTAAAGATTTTTTTTTTCCTTTAAGGAATAAAATTTAGTTTAAGCCTAAAGACTCTCTTTCCTTTGTTTTTGGAATCAAGATCAGTGTTCATCAATACAGACACTCCACCTCTACAGCCAAGAGAGAAAGCTTCAGTGTGTCTGAATCCCTATTATTTAGTGTTTTACTTTAGCAATAGGGAAGTATCTCCTTGGAAACACTCTCCCCAGGAAATCATCATTTTGGTACCTGGCTCTAGCACTTCCATGTATAGCAGAGAGACAACTGGGCAAGCAGTCATTTCCTTTCTGATAGCTTAAGCTAGTTAATTCTGTCTGCTAAATCTTGAACATTACTTTGTATAGCTCCAACTGGGTAGAGCTCGAATTTTTGTTCTAAGAAAACATGTTAACCAAATACCTGACTGTCATGGAGAATTAAAAGTTTGAACTAAACACACTCGTATTTTGCAACTTCGACACGGAAGCAATGTGCCCAGTGTTCAACTCAGGCTTAAGTTCAGCATCATCCCGTACTTCAAGCTATCATGTAACTTCAATCCCTACAAAGTCTGTTGTACAGATATAACAGGACAGTTCTTTAAAAACCACTGACTATAAGGCCTGTCTTAAATTAAATGTGTAGTGGAATATTGTTTCTTATCAGTGTCTTAATCATTAGAAGTTTGTGTAATGCCATAAATATACCACAGTATTTCTTTGTTTTTATAGGACTCTTCCCTCTTTCAAAGGTAAAGTATTAAGGCTATTTTTTGTATAAATGTCACCAGACTTGCTCTTAGGGTCCCAAGGCTTCTGTTTCAGAAAAAGAATTTTCAGGATGTGGCAGTAAAAGAGACATGAAAAGGCTTTGTTAGAGATTTCAGGACACACTAAGAAGTGGACTGTAAGTGCTCAGAGAAAACTAGACACATGAGCTGGAGCTGGATACACTTGAAGGGTGGCTTAATGCAGGGGATCAAGGATGTGCGCTCTCATTGTCTATCAGGTCAGATGCACGACATCTTCCTATATTTGAAGCTGAGATCTGCTGCCCAACAGTTTCCTACTTCCTGAGGACCCAGGAAGCAGCATTTCCAGGTGAAAAGGGTGGGGTGTGAACCAATTTATAAGCTTGTTGTATCTGCATGATGAGCAGGAATCTTTTTAGTTCATGGAAAGAAAAATATAAGATTCAGCAGTATTTGTGCCCTGAAGCTGTAGTTAAGGACAATTTCAAAATTTTGGTTTCTCTGTCTCTTTTCTACCTATTTTCTATCTTACCTCAGACAAACACATAGTTAATAAGAAAATATTGATGAATTATCCTTTTAATTTTCATTTGCTTATCTAAAATATATGTTTTCCTATTGCTGTCAGAAATTCATTAAGATAAGTGAGATAGACATGCGTGCACAGTACAAGGAGGACTGGGCCCTGAAGGAAGTTACCACAGCAAATAGACTTCACAATTGCGGCAGGTGGTGAATCTGAAGGGGCCAGACCAGGGACAAAGAAGCAGCAGCCATGCTTGTGAGATAAACAGCAATTTGAAGTTTTATACTGCAAGTGCACCACCTGGTCCCAGATAGGGACCAGGCACATAGGTTGGTGACCAGAGCACCTGCACCGGCACTCCCTTCCCTTTCCAAGAATTGCCTTGAGATTTCCATGTACCTTACAGATCAAGCATCTGTACTTGTAATGCTATGGCTGGTTGTAGTCTGAACTGTGTTGCATCCATGTTGTGACTTTGCTGGGTAAATTACCCGTGACAAGGGACATCAGTGATGATGGACCCCGCTTGGGACCCCTCCTAGAAATCCAGGAGTTGTTCTTCTTCTCTTTAATTCCAGTAGCACTCTGCTAACTTCCTCCTTTGGTTCTCACTTTTGTTCCTTGGTGTTGTGAGACATCAGTGTGCACTCTGCGTACTTGGCATCCAACAGGCCAGTGCTATATTTTTTCTGTACCATTATTAGCAGCAGTGTACATGGCAACACTAAGATCAGACCTTAGCGATACCAGCTCTACTGTGTAAAAGCTCATAGTCGTAGAAATTGCTTAAGAGTCTGTGCCCAGACATCAGCTTCACCATAACTTATCCCTTTCACTTTTTTTCTTTCTTTTCTCCTTTTTACTTGCATGCCAATGAATAGTATCTACCATTAGGGGAGGAAAAAGAGTCATGTTAGTTGTATTACATAAATGGTCAACTTCCCATGAGCCCACATTAAAAGATCCTTTTCAGTCACTAATGGGAAAAAGCCACAATAGCAACCTGTGACTTGCTCCAGGGCAACAATATTTCACAATCTGCCAGTTGAGTGAAGCCCTGCAGCTGCCTTAAATTTGAATAGTGAAAAAGGAAAGAAGAGAGCATTTTATGACAGGTCAAAGGAAAAGGTGCAAGTAGTGGCCTGCAGCGAGGCCAGAAGCACATCCCTCAGAAGAGCACGAAATTACTCTCACAACCTCAGAATTGCTAAATTTAATATAGTTTTTGGTTACTTTGTTCTCTTCTAAAATACACGTTTCAAAAGTTTTTCAATCCCTCTGTAAAAATCTATATTGTTTAAGCAGTCAGTCTTTAATATAAATCTTACTAGCTTGTTTGATTACTCTCTGTAAGTAAGAATCTTAAAGTCTTTCAGGCCGGACGTGGTGGCTCACGCCTGTAATCCCAGCACTTGGGAGGCTGAGGCAGGAGGATTGGTGCGAGTTCGAGACCAGCCTGGGCTACAAAAGTGAGCTCAAGGCCAGCCTCAACTGCATAGTGAGACCCTGTCTCAAAAAGACAAAAAAAAAAAAAAAAAAAAAAAAAAAAAAAAAAAAAAAAAAAAAAAAAAAAAAAAAAAA
>PVJA010009274.1:0-61326 GCA_004027025.1 Myocastor coypus | reverse complement strand
GACCTTGAAGGGCTAGGGCCAAAATATTGGCTATCCTTATAGCCCTTCTTTTTCTCCAATTTTTGGTCTGTTAACTTACATTCTTAACCCTCCAGCAGAAAAGCTTTGTGATACTATTACTCTGTAACATAGGTACTTGAGCTTATCATCACTGGCTTTCTGAGTATCAAATATCTTTGACTTAGCTTGGAAATGATATCTTGTAGCCATCATTGATATTCTAATAACTTTCCATACAATGTGATATAAGCAGTTACACAATTTTGACACAGATATTTGGAAATTCAAGGAAATACAAAATTGTAGCCTGTCAAGAATATGGTATTTGGCCCAGTCTCTTATTTTCAAGTACTACTCTTGATAGAATGACAGTAACTGAGTTTACACTAGGAGCAGTACATATCAAAAAGACAAGAGTGACATGTATTCCAAACATAGTTTTAGCGTTACATTGTGCTATAATCAATATGCTGAACCTTTTGAAGGTTCTTGAGACCAATATCTGATTCATTCTGTGTACATAAGTGTATGGTTTTGCTATTGATATGTTTTCTGCTTTATCTGCTTCCAGTCGCTTCGTTTTTTTGTTTTTTGGGTTTTGGGTTTTTTTTTTTTTTTTTTCTTGTTTTCAGAACTTTTGTTTATTCATTTATTTTCATGGCCAACTCAGCCTGCCCTGAGGGCAGGGCTGGCACAGCATGTGGTGCCAAGGATCCAGCCACAGTCCCTGCAGCCACCCAAGGCTTCCTAAGCAGGCAGTTTAGACCACTGAGCCATCCCACCAGGCCTTCACTGTGGTTTAATAAATGATATTTCATGATGTTTATATATTTTAGCCACTTACATATCTCCTTTTTGCATTAAGTGTTTAGACCTTTTATTCTTAACTTTTTTTGGCTTCTCTTAATTACTAGAATACATGTATTCTAGATATAGCTTGATATATATGTATATGTATGTATGTATATATATATATATGTATATATAATGTCTATGTTTTCCTGATCTGTGTCTTGTCTTTAGAATTGATATTAAGTGGATTAATTAGTGAATGTTAATTTGTTAAACCTCAAACTGCCTCTACCCTTTCCTCACTTTTCTTCTCCTCTCTTCTTCTTCTTTTTTTTTTTTTTTTAAGATAGGATCTCTCACTAAGTCCCTAAATCACCCAGATTGGGCTCAAACTCACTATCCTTTTGTCTCAGCTTCTCTGAGCTCTGGGACTATAAGCATGTGCTACTATGTCCAGCTAGGGACCCCTTTTCTAACTACAACACTGCAAGAGATCTGAAGGTAAACAGGTGGTCTGGAGTTAGAGCTTAAACTCACACACTCTGGGATCAGATAGTCCTGAGTCCAGGTCCCAGCTTGAGGGCACATGAGTGGGTAGATCGTTCTCTGCTATCTGAAGCCTATGTTTCTGGTATATAAAATGGGAATGACAGATTGCCTGCCCTTTGGGGCTATGATGAAGGTGAGATAAAATGATGACTATAAAGCTCTCTTCAGGGACCTAGGACCAAGCAGGGCACACACAAGCTAAGCTGCATCTGTTAGTCTCAGTGAGGCCAGGCCCCTCAAAGCAGACTGCTGCCTTGCTTCTGTGAGTGGAATGCGACAGCTTCCTCCTGGTCATCCAAGCCAAAAGCTTGAATTCCTCCTTCCCCTTCCCTGTCCCACTTCCTGCTCCCAAAAGGCTCTTGAATCGGCTCATTCCTCTCTACCCAGGCTACCACTTGGTCAGGAGCTTTGCTTCTGAGGGCTTTGCAATAGCTCCTTCCTACCAGCATGGCATCCCTACCTATGCCTTTCCCATTTCCCACCCCACGAGCCAGTGCTACAGTTACTAAAAGCTTCCTTTCTGAATCAGAAACCTGGGACTCTTGGGGTGGATGTTTGTGGGAGCCCACTTTGTAAGGAAAAGGCTTGGCTGTCACTGGCCTCTTCTCTGGTTATAAATAACAGGCTCTATTCTTAGCCAACCAGCAGTTAACCCCGCCCCAACCTCTCAGGGCCTACACCAGGGGCTTTGGCTATTCTTACTGGAGACAGGCCACTACTTGGCCTTTGGCAGGACCCATTCCTTCAATACGTGATCAGAAAATTCAATTATAAAACCAATTACTGATTTCCTGAGTTTGACTAGAGAGACATGAAAGTTTGATTAAGTTTGAATTCCCCTTTGGCTAATTGCCAGCCAAGGTCAAATAGGCTTGTGGGAGATTTTTGTTGCTGTTTATTCTGTTTTTGTTCTCTGGTAGCACTCTTGAGCTGGGAGAGGCACAGTAGTTTCATGTAGTGGGGTTTTTGTAACCAGCCCCCTTACTTGCTGAATGGCTGTTCCCCTGTTGTGATGCATGAGATGTAAATTCCCCAAAGGCCCGTTGCCAAGGTGACAGGCTCTGAATTGAGCTCAGCTAAACAAAGTCCTTCAGATTTGAAGGGAAAAGCATTTGTTTTCCATAAAAAGCAGCCTTCCACAAGGCTGCATTCAAGAATGTCTGTATGTTGCCTTTAAGGACGCCTACATGAACAGGTACAGAAGTGGTCTGCTGGACTTGTTGGAGCATCTGCAGTGGGGTGGCATGCTATGACTCCCCCCATCCCCTACCACACTGATGCTGAGGCCATGGAACAAAGTTCCATGGGGGACCTCTGCCCAGAACCTTCCTACAGTTGGCCAGTGACAACCTACTCAGCCCCAACACACAGCTCAGGGCAGGTAGAGATTAGAAAGCCTTCTTCTGTCTCCTTCCAAAGCATCTCGGTACCTTTAAGAGATGGAACAGGCCTGTGGAAGGAGCAGGCTAAGGCCCCAGGCTCAAGTCTGAGCTGATTATGAGGACCCACCTTCTGCCCTAGGAATGAAATGAGAGCATCTTAAGCTTCTTCCTCTAAGGTACATATTGCTGTATAGGGGTTCAGACCCCATATGTCCATGGTGGAGTTAGGCAGACTTTACCTGCCTTCCAGCTAGTTTAAAACCAATCCCAAACATGACCTCTTCTGCCATCAAGCATTTCATCTCTGCCTTGACTGCCAGCACTTACAAAAAAGCCCTGGCTCAGAGAGGTCAAGTGACTTGCCTAGCCTTATACAGTTGATAAGTGCAGATTCTGGACTTAGGTATGAGATTTCTGAATCCAGATTCAATCCTCTTTCCTCTGCAAATGCAGCTTGCAGGTGCATCAATACCTTGGACATGGTACACCTGCTTAATTTGATTGGCTTGCTAGTTTATATGTTTGTTTTTACAAGGTGAGAATTTTTTGTAAGGTTTGAATTTGGGATTTTGTTCCTATTATTTTCTTAATGAAACTGTACAGCTCTCTGATAGAGTTGTAATTAGGAAATGCTGTACAACAGAGAGGCAGAATTGAAAAACAACCAGGCAGTACTAGACAGAGTGCTTTTTCCCATGCTCAGGAGCTCTAGTTTCACCACCCTAGGGGAAAGGGAGCTGTAAAAGGGGGGAAACATGTGGCTAGACCTGCCAAGGAAGGATGCATTCCCTGCTGTCTGTAAAATCAGACAAAAACACTTGTCTTTGCTCTACTCTCTAGGTAGACACGAGAGAAGATGGAAATAGGGAAGAAACAGGTAGAGGAAGAGCCCTGATGAAGTCCGGGCTTTGGTAGGAAGGAACTAGAGAACCAGATGGGGAAGTATCTGCAGAGCTTTTCTGGTCATATCCCTCGAGCTTGCACTCACTTATCAGTGACGTTGGTGATGGCAAGGACAATGATAAGTGCTCCCATCCAACCAAGCACATGTGTGCCAAGTCCTGTGCCAGATTCTATTTCTGATGTTAGCCTACCTGGCCTCATTTTAGTAGTGATATGTTTATTTTATTTTTGTTGTTTTTATTCTGGAAATCGAACTCAGGACCTTGCTCTTACCAGGCAGGTGCTTGTGCTGCTGAGCTATATCCCCAACCCAATATGTTTATTTTAATATATGTCCAGAAAATAAATATGTAGTCCATCTATCTAATGATTGTTCAGATAATAAAGCCAAAAGTTAGCAAGTTTAACATTTTACAAAGTGAGTTAAATAAGTGAAACATGTTACAAACATAAGGGCAGGGATGCCGCACAGACTGGGCACAAGTCATGCAAACAGGACAGAAAGAAGTGCAGCTTGGGAAAGCTTGCCCTCTCCATAAGAACTAAAGACATAATTATTCTTCTTTTACAAATGAGGAACCAAGGTTTAAGGAGGTTGAGTGACTCACCCACAGTCACACAGTCAATAGTTAGCAGATCCAGCACCTGCCTTTGAGAGCAAGGCCTGGGACTTGCACCCCCATGTGAATGTCCCAGCCCTGGTACCAGGTTAGCTAGACTTCTCTTCCCTGGGGCTGTCCACTACAGAGAGAAAGCCTCTCGGTGTTGTTCCTTACCAGACTGCTTACGGTGGGTGGCAAGTGCCCTTCAGGAGAGGGAGAGCCTGGGGTCTGCTTCCTCCCATCTGCTGTGTGGAATTTTCTCCCATAGCGGCCTTTTCAGAAGAGCCTAGTGTGAAACTGTGTGTGGCTGGCAGAGCTGTGACTGCCAAGGATTTGCTGTGCCCCCAGCCCCACTAGGCCCAGAGTGTCTCTACTGCTCCTTGTTCTTTCTTTTCTGTCTCTCTGTCATTCCCTTTCTTCCTTTCTTGTTGCTGAATCACTTTATCCAATAAGCTGTTGACTCAGTGTATCAACTAACTCTGAATGATTTCTAAAGAAAACCTCCTCCCGAGAGCTGAACCCTCTGCATTAGAAATGCATGTACACTTATGTGGGTCCGAGATTTTGGAACATTATTAAATTTGCATGAGAAGCTAGCAGAGAAGACACTCCACACAGAGCAGGAGATGAGGAAATGGCATCTTCACCAGGGTAGAAATCATTACACAAGCAACTATACTGGGCTTAGTACCCCACTGCAAGAAGCCAGCAGAGTCTACCTGGGGGTACAGAAAACAGCACTGACAGATTCATGAAGCAGATTTTGGAGTTTAGGAACTATTCAAGTGCCTGTGTAGATAATTGACTAGGGTGGTCTTATAGCTGGGACACTGGGTGTGCAAGCCCAGAAACAAAAGACAGACCGTATAGGTACATGTGTGCACATGTGCCCAGGAGCTACGTGAATGGCACCTGTGTGAGTTTTTGTATGTGTGACTGTGTGCCTTTTCTAGTTTTTCTCATACCCCAAAGGGGATTCCTATAATCCAAAAAAGGTTAAAGACCTGCTATGTCCAAGGTACTAACCTGATAGATGAGCTGTTAGAAGAGTAATTTTTGTGAAACTTATAGTTGAAAAAAGAGAAGCAAAGGAACGAGGTAAGTGCCCAATATTAGTTGTGTGTGCACAGGACTTAAGCACACAGGTAGCTACTGCAAGGGAAGGTGGCCCCCACCCAGCTCCTGGCCACCGCTCACCTTTGACCCATCATGTGACATAGCAGCAGGTGACACCTACTGGCTGTTCCTGATGCCCCATGTGCTTTCCCACACAGCTTATATTCATTCCTTTAATCTTCATAATACCCTGACACTTTGGCACTGTTTACATTTGACATTCTAAGATTTGTTGATTTCACAATCAGTTGCACAATCAGGACTGAAATCTAAAGTTATTTCTCTCCACCCACATCCCTGGGTAAAATGCTTGTATCTCCAGACTTCATGTTTCTCATCTGTAAAATGGGCTGATTCTGATTTTGTTTATCCCTCAAAAGCAAATAATATTTTAGCAGGGTGTCGTGGCTACTCAGCTGGCTGAAGCAAAGAGAGGGAAAACAACCTGAGCAACATAGCAAGACCTTGCTACACACACACACACACACACACACACACACACACATACACAATATTTTTAAGATATAAGCTTTGATATGAACTGATCTTAAAATCAGATCCATGCTTGCATGTGGCTTGGGAACTTTGGTGGGTCTATGGGGGTAGCTGAGTTTTTGTGGGACTATACTCCTAGCCCCTTCAGGGCTGCTGTTTTAACTACCAATGTGAAGAATTTCACTTAAACTTCATTTTACAAACTAGAGAAATTGACTCATCTCTCACTAGTGAACCACAATTTTAACTGAAGAAGCCAGACACTCGCCACCACAGGTCCCCTGACATGACAGTTCTCGGCTCCCACGGACGCCTGAGCACCAGCAGGCTCATCTCTCCTGACCCAGTGCAGAGCCTCAGCCCCTTAGCTTCCTTGCGCTCTGGTGTTGGCCTGTGGTACAGATGCAGCCAGCTGAGGCTGACAGTGACGCTGGTGAGCAAGGAGAATGGCAGAGCTGGGCTTGGGGGTTTTGACTCCTATGTCTCAATATCCTCCTACCTCCGCACTGAGTCATCTGGCTCACATTTTTTAAAAATGTATTTAGTACAGGGTCTACAGGGTCTCACTCTGTAGATCAGACTCAAGCAATCCTCCTGTTTTCAGCCTTCCCAGGACTAAGATTGCAGGTACAAGCCACCATGCCCAGTCCCAGTCGCTAGCTCAGTACACCCTGGGGGCAGGGCCAACATGGCACCCCATCACATTTGCTTTTGAGGACCAGGCCTCCCCAAGGTGTGTAGGGGAACTAGAATCACAGCCAGATGGATATGGACTCAAACCTCTGGGTCTAAGCCCTTTGACACATACCCCATCCACCCCACCTCCCCCCTACTCTGCTGTTGTCAGCACCCCACAAGTAAAGAGCTAAGGCTATACAGGAGGTAAGGCTTTCTGTGGACTCTCTAAGCACATGCCACAGGACATTTTTTTATTACTATTACTAGGTGTATGAAGGAAGGTTGAATTTCTTAAGGATTTTTCATTGTGCCTTCTTGTTTTGTTTTGGTGAGTTATTTTTAACTGAACCCCCGTCTTGTACTTGTTTTATTGCACTTTTATCCTGAGCGGAGCACAGCTAAACCATGCTGCTTGGCAGAGAGGTTCAGTCATAGGGTTCAAGATGTGTGTGGTTAGTAAACTATAGTAGTTGTATTGAATTCTTACTATGAGTCAGTTAGTATTCTGAGCATTTGACTGTACTAATGCATTCAAAACTCACTGCCATCCCAGGTGGTCCCAGCTTATACTGGCCTCATTTTACAGAAAACACTGTAAGTCAGAGACTAATAGAACTAATTTCCAAACCCAATTACTGCTCCAGGGTTGCTGGATTTGGGGCAAGGTTGTCTGCATTTGGTTTAGTTTTTGTGGTGCTACGTTTGAATTTAGGCTTTGTGCAGCTAAGCAAACTTCCTACCAGAAGGCCAGCAAGATGGCTCAGTGGTCTAAAGTGCCTGCCTAGGAAAGTTTAGGCAAGCTCAGGGACTGAGGCTCGGTCCCTGGTACCACATGCTGCACCAACCCCACCCCCAGGGCAGGCTGAGCTGGCCATAACGCAAATAAATAAATGAGGTTTACAGAAAATAAAATAAAATTTAAAAAAAAAAAAAAACAAAACTTCTTACCAGGACAGTGTTACTCACTTAGCATGGAGGTATGGACAGGAAGTCCTGGGACCCCATCCTCTGACAGCAGCACTGTATCACCTCATACTACCATGAATAGTCTTCTCTGACCTGCTGCTGAGATCCTCCCCTGCACCTGACACACCCTCCTCAGCTACAGTGTCCTATTCTTAAGGACTATAGTACAACACAGGTAGACCAAGGTCCCTAATCCCTGGCAACTGGGTAGTTTAATTCACTGGCCTCCTACTGAGGGGTTTCCATCACTACCTGCCCCTTTACCCTTAGCCCCTGTTTCCTGTTCACCCAGAGCCAGGCCCTGCCTCCTCGATAGGAGCCAACAGCAAAACCTCTAGTGCCCCTGGACCCTTCTCATTTTTAAGGTTCTCCTAGCCCCCATGTCTCTTCTAGTGAATGCAGCAGCCCCTTGGTGCCTTTTAGGCCAACAGCAGCAAGTCTTTTAGAGCTCCCAAGGATTCAAACATTGCACTGCAGCATGTGTGCCGTAGGCTCACCACCACTGCTCTAGGCTACTCTGAGTCTCCCCAGTCTCATTCTGGCTGCACACAGTAGTCAAGGTGAGCTTTTAAGGCAAAGTATCATTTGTCTTTCCTTTTTTAAAACCTTTGACAATTTCCCATCACCTTTGGAATAAAAGCCACATACCTTTCCATGGCCAACAAAGCCCTAACTGTTATGTGTTGGGTGATGCTCAGAATGTGCTTTGGGCTCTGGCAACCCCCTCATCCAGCCAGCCATGAAGACCCATTGCCCATGTTACTGATATACTCACTGTGTATACTAACTCTTCATCCAGCCATAAAGCCTTATATTTATGGCTTGCCCTGACATTTCCCTTTTCTTACATGTCCCAAATTATTAAAAACAGCTGCTTTATAATTAATTGAGTGATTCATGAAAAAACACTTTTTTCTTGTCTATAAATAATTCCACCTAAATTTTTCTGGGAAGATAAAATGCTGTGACAAGCACCAAGTACACACCCAACGCATGCTATCTTTCTCCTTGCCTCAGACTCTGGAACCTCCTGATCCTCAAAACAGCACAGCAAGGGGGCTGAGGAGATAGCTCTGTGGCACAAGTGCCTGTCTGGCAAGTGCAAGGTTGTGAGTTTGAACCCATGAGTTTGAAAAAAAAAAAAATGATTTATGGCTGGCCATGGTGGTACACACCTGCAATTCCAGCACTTGGGAGACTGAGGCAGGACTGGTGTGAGCTCAAGACCAGCCTAGGCTATAAAAGTGAGCTCAGGGCCAGCCTGAACTGCATAACGAGACCCTGTCTCAAAAAGACCAAAAAAAAAAAAAAAAATCACAGCAGGACAAGTAGGGAGGGCCACAAGTGACCACAGTCTTCACCTATCAGTTCTCCCTACTTTTGGGTAGTTCCCATGGTTTCACCACTGCCCTTGTTGTGCCCCGCTCTGTTGCCATGCCCCGTGGCCAATGAGGCATATCTAAGGAGAAGCATTTCCTGCCCCCAGTCTTGATTTCAAGACTGACACTTGTAAACCCATTCAGTGACCAGTTAGTGCAATTCTGAGGCCAATATGGAATTCAGAGGACAGACAAGGGTTAAGGCCGATGGAAAGTGTTCCCAAGGCAGAGTGCTACATCAGTGTGCCCTGGCCTACAGAGCCAGTTACAGGTGTGCCTATGAGTCACTGCCCTGTGTTTACTGCCAGGCCCTCTACATGTGCCATCTTTTTCTATGTGACAGACACTAACAGAAAAGATTGGAAAGCACCATGCTGAGCTGGTAAAGCCCTGGGCAGACATCACCCTCTAGAGCCAAAGCACTTCCCAATGGTCAGACATTAGAAGTACTTATACTCAGAGATGCCTGAGGATGATGCCATTCAAAGAGCAGCATAGATGTGGCTGATACAGTCCCATTGACCTCCAGCTCTGGTCCCTGGCAATCATGAATCACAGCACTGGTCAGAGTCTTCTCTGCACTGGAAGGGCCTACGAAGCCACTCCCCCGCTACTACCTGGCTGGCGTAGGCCCCGAGGTGAAGCAAGTTTTCTGTCTCTATCTGTGCAGTACAGTGCTCTCATGTATGGAGCCTGGCACTTTCTGTGTGGCCAGCTTGCTGAAAGATCCTTGATACAACAGGGAGCCTGGCATAGAAGCTCCGGGTCCAGGGGAGAGGCCTGTAGACACAGGCCACAGAAGATGGTGCAAGCCACATTCAGTGCCGTGCTCCCTTGGAGATAGGAGCAAAGGTCCTCAATCTAGATCTCAGAGAGCCCCTTGTTTTTTGTTTTCCTCAATTTTCAGCAGTTTTGCCATGATGCTAGGGGCACCCTGACTTTGCATTTCTGCTTGTTGAAATCCTTGTGCCAAATCCAGTCTGCTCACTGCAGCAGATCAAAACCTAGAGCCATCCTAGGCAGGTAAATCTCTGCTCCTTCTCCACGTTGATAATACTGAAATTTTGTTTACCATCCTTTTAGTGGGTCTAAGAAGACATAATCCACTAATAGAAATTGTTTCCTTACTGCTCAGAATAAGGGCTATGTTCCATGCACTGAACTTCTTAACTTTTTGGAGCTGGCTCATGTCCTTTGTCTGTAACAAGACTGGTTCCTTACAGTCACTGAGGGGAGAATGGGCCTGTGTGGACATAACCACACAGCCAGGCTCAAAGATTATGTTCTTTTTTCCTTTTTCCAATGTAGACAAACATTTGCTTTTCTGTTTGCATACTTTCTTTAGTGTTCATTCATAATATTCCAAACAGACAGCTTCTTCAGAGGTCTATTAGAGGGCTTGAGATTTAGATAACAAAGCAAATGCCTTTATATCTCCAGTCGATCCTGTCCCATGCATGGCTCAATTTCATAGTTTCATTGACCACCCATCTGGGGCTGGCTAACAGCTAATGATCGGGCCTGTGCCCACAAAGCACACTGTAACCTCTGCTGGAATACAGCCACCGTGCTTTCTTCCAGTTGCTCAGAAAGCACCAGGACAGGTATAGTTAACTGGCATCATATTCTATACCACCCATGACAGCTCCCCCCCTGGGGGTCTGCCCATACTCTGGGTTTCCTGGTCCTCCTTTTCAGTGAGCAGATTTTCAGAACGATCTCTGGGCAGTCCCTCCTCTGCTTCCTAACTCAGGAGGCCGGAGGAGATCTGACCCAATGATACCTGCTCCTTCTTTGTTGAAAGAAATAATTAGCAAAGAAAGTGAGTGGCCAAAGCATTGAATAAGGCAAGTAAGCAAGTGGGCTGGTGCAGAGGGGTGGGCAGTCAGGCCTCCCTGGCTTCTTGGCCTTGCCTCCCAACTCCCAACACTCAGCACAGCCTCTCACACAGAGGAGGTTCAGAAAGTACTGGACAGAGTTAAATGAAGAAGACCTCACAACCATCCTTCCCACCCCCCTCAGATCAGTATTTCTCCAACCTCCACAGCCCAGGGCAGCCAGCTGCAATAGCTGACCCAAGATGGGCCTGTAGTCTTTCCTGCACTAAAGGTAAAAATAATTACAAGGAGGGCAGTGTCCTAGAGAAATTACCTTAAAATTCAGAAAACATGACCAGGCTTCATCTAATTAAGATGACATTTTAAAGGGGGGAGGAGGCCTGGGTGGCATTTTAAATTGCATGCTGAGTGTGCAACCTCTCTAATTTTGGTTCTGAGCAGTTTCCAATTGCAACAGAAAATAGGACTTCAAAGACACCACCTACAGCTGGCCAGGCTAAGGGAGTGAAAAGAGCAGCATGGGTCCCCAGGCACAATGTAGCCTGTAGGCTCAGCAAAGGCTGGGCAAAGGCTTGGGCCACAGGGGGCACAGCCCTCAGAGCTGGCTGGTGCCTGCTGGGCCTTTTAGAGGTTCAGTGGAGCCACTCCTGGTAGGGGAGCTAATTGAGGCCTGGTCTTGTCCTTGGAAAGGAAGGGAGGGAAAGAGGGAACAATTATTTATCCAGGCTGGGCCACTGTCACTGGGTGGAGCTGGCTTGGGGTGGTCCCAGACATGTCCTCACCCCTTGGCTTTGTGGGAACAGACCTGTTCTTGGATATGTGCATAGCGTCCAAATGGAAAAGGAGCCGCTCCCTCTGAGAGACTGTTTCCTGCCAGCCTCCAAGACTGTCTAGGCAGAGAAGGCTGCACCCTCCTCCCTGAACGCTTTCCAATTTACTCTGGATGGTAGGTGGTCACATGGCCCAGTGAGATCCTGTAGCTAGGATCCTGCTCTCCCACTGTCTGTACACAGTGGGTCCAGGATCCCCAAGGTGCTGTGAGCATCCATGGTGGCTCATGTAGCATGCCTTGCCTTTGTCCACTCTGGCGTATTTCTCACAGACATCCAGTATGACAGGCTCTGTGGTGTTACTGTTACTGATCTTCGTAGTACCAAGGCCAATTTTTGGATTGATTCCAAGGAATAATGAACAGCATCCCCAACCCCTATTTTTTTTTTTTTTTCTTTCCAATTTTGAGGTAGTGTTTTGCTAAATTGCTGGGACTGTCTTCAAATTCAAGATCTTCCTGCCTCAGGTTTCCAAGCTGGAATTACAGGTGTATAACACTGTGTCAAGTTCCTGATTTTTTAAAGTGAGAAGTAATAAATTGCTATTTTTAAAAAATGAAGTCCACCTAAGAAGTAGTACGATGATAACAGTAGAAAGTGAAAGGCAGGAAAGAGTGTACCATGTGAAGCCATGACAGAAGGAAGTCTTAACTGGGAACACATTAAACTGAGTCTGAAAAGCCAGTGAGCCCAAAATCAGTTAGGGCTCACTCACACGCCACCTGCACAGAGGAACAGAGAAGAGATCTAGCCCATGGAGAAGGTGATCTTTGAAAGTAGGAGGGGGTCAGAGGACCGAGCCTCTGGGGATAGTGGCACCTCAGTGTGAGGTGGACCAAGGAGGCTTACCATGACCAAGATAAAGTAGAAGAGAGCATGCTACTGAGAGCAGGGACCAGCACCCAGAGAGAGAAGAGGCACAGCTCCAGGGGGAGGCAGCTTCAGAAGAGTCAGATGGGGTGGCCTGAGGCCTCTAACCCCAAATTTTGAGCAGGGAATGAACTGACTGTTACCATTCCCCCAACCCCTTACCAAGGAAATCAGGGCTGCCACTGACCCATCGGAGGTCAGCACCACCAACCAGATCATTCTGTCTTGAAACCAGGACCAGGGAACCAAAGAAGGAGATGAGGACAGAGACAGAAGAAGGCGTTCCTTGGCCTTCTACCATTGAGCTACAATCCCAGCCCTAAGACAATCTTTGATAGGCATTTGTATTTTTTTCAAATATCTGTTAAAATGAATTAATAACCACTGATACAAACGAAGTATCTGGGGCCAGCAGCCCTGCTGACCCATGTTGCCCACATGAGCATACTCCCAACAAGTCAGCCTTGTTGTCAGGCTTACAGAACTAAATGAAGGCCCTGGTGCTAAGAGAAGGGTCAGCTCAGGAAGAGCAGGCACGTGAAGTGGTTTGTTCCTGTGCCACCACCAAGGGCCCGACTTTGCTCCTTGCACCTGCCTGTGCTCTGTGAGCACTAGGGACATGTTAGCCAGCTTCCTGGCTTATGCTGGGTGTAGGAGCTCCCTGAAGTGGTGCAAGTAGCCAATTTCAGTATAATAGATGAACATGGTGGTTTTTATCTCAGTGGCTATTAATTCATTTTAATAGATATTTGAAAAAATAGAATGTATATCAAAGATGGTTTTAGGGCTGGGACTATAGCTTGGTAGTAGAATAATTGTCTGGCCTGGATTCACTCCCTCGTGCCATAGAAAAAAAAGAAAAATCCTTTAAGGTTATTGTTGATTTACTAAATTTTCTTTCACATAGGTTTGCACAAAAAAACATTTAATGAAACATATTAAGTAAACTGTAGCTCAGGTGATACCCACCACAGCCAGCAGTTAGCCATCATTTATCAAGTGCTGTGTGCCACAGTGTTCTGTGGCTGCAGAGAACATCAGCTTTCCCATTGCTGGAACACAATACCAATACCTACAACTTAAAGGAGAGTTTTAATTCAGTTTCAAAGTATTGGTTCTGCGATCAACCGGTGTCAAAGCAGGAACATCATGGCAGAAGGACAGGGCGGAGCATGTGTGGTGGGTCCATAGTGGCTGGGAAGCAGAGCACAAGGAATAGCACCAGGGAATGCAGGGAGGGCGAGAGCCCAGGTATAGACGTAGCCCCTTTCCTTTATGACCCACACACACGCTGAGAAGTCAGCCTCCTCCCCAGTCCCTGAGCAATCTCAAGCCTATCATGTTGACACAGTCAAGGTTAATCATTACCCAGCAGTAGGTGCCTGAGCAGCTGAGGTCAGAGATGCTATGTGGGCCATCCCCTTTTCCCTTGTGTAGGTAAGGCAGGCAGATGGCAATGTCACAGGTTCTTTGATACACACACACACAAAAAAAAAAAAAAAATTGTCTCTCCTCTTTACCAGTTTGCAGTCTTACTGAGAGAGTTTTAAATTCCTCACTGAAGCAATAGAAGGACACATTCATTCACTTCACCCTAGTTACATGGCAGGGGCATGCAGATAAGTTCCTAATCGAAGAGCCAGGTGAGGGCTGAAATCCCTCCTACCTCCCCCTTGGAAGCCTTTCAACATGGAAGAAGGGTTCTGTTTTTCTAATCCAAATAAAGGTGCTGTGTGGGCACCTTTTGCTCTATTAGGACAGAGAAGATGGGAAGGAAGGGTAAGAGAGAGAAGGATAAAGGAAAACAAGAAGTTCCCTGGAGAGGAGTGGACCCTGAATCCACATGGCATCTGCTGGCCTGCCCAGAGCCTTCCAGTTTCAGTGAGCGTCAGCCTAAACCAAGACACCCACTCCTAAACCAAGAGGGCAGCCACACTGCTGGCCCTCTGCACAGTGAGCTCCTCCAGCAGCGGGCAGAGGTGGCCCCTCAGGCCCTGCCTACCACCGTTCCCTGCAAGGTCTGATTCCATGCCCATCATCACTCAGTGCCCAGCAGGGATGATGAGAACAACAGAGTCAGAGCAAGGAAGGAAGACAGCCTGATCCCAGGCCTGGGAGAAAGCTGTCAGGCTGGTAGCCCATCCAACTGCTCCTGAACTGGACTCAGTTCTGCAGGGTGTAGCCTCTGCCCCCTCAGTCCCTATTCACAGGTGCCAGACAGGCTCTCCAAAGGCTTTCTCAGTACTCTGGCTTTCTCTTCCCCTATGCTCCTCTTCCATGGCCAGGCACTGAGAGCCAGGAGACTCCTAGCCTTGTCTCCCCAGTGCCTTCTGCCTCTTGTTGTACCCATGAGGACCTCTTTGCCCAACCCAGCTGGTGCACAGCCATGGTGCCAGTCTGCCTTTCTTGTGTTTTGGTGGATGGGAGTATTTGTCTGCCTTGTTTTTCATACCTGTCACCATCCCACCTGCCTCAGGTAAACACCGCCAGAAGGAATAGGCTAACGCTGGGTCCCCAGGGTGGGTATCAGCCGAGTCCTCTGGGAGGTCTGTTCTCTTGGGCCACAGATGAGGAGCGCAGGTGTTAGCAGCAAAAATCCTCCCCAGGGCAAGCCTTTTCTAGACCCTGTCCAGAAGGAAACAGGGCTGGCAGGTGAGATCCAGCTCTGCCCCCTGGCCTCCTAGGTGGCCTGGGATAGGGCCTGACCTCCTCTACCCAAGCCACAGAAGAAGAGGTGTTTTAGTAAGTCACAGGGCTACACAGTGACTGCTGGGCAGGCTGTGGATCCAGAGCTGGGGTGCAGGGATCGGCAACCACCTACTGGCTGAGCGAGGCTGGGCAAGTCTTGTAGCCCATCTGTGCTTTGGTTTCTCCGTTTATAAAATAGGGGGACAGTGAAGGAGGTATGGTGATAGCTGTGAACACTGAAGAAATAAAGCCCATAGTAAGTACTCACTGTACAAGGTGCTGTTATTTCATAGAGCTCCTTGTTGGCCACCTGGTCCGAGTTCTCATTCTTAGTTTTCTGGCCAAGAGGAGTTGACTATAGCTTACAGCCCTACTTCTTAGCCTTTGTAGAGGTCTGCTGTGAGTCAGTCATCCTCAGTGGATTGGGTTCTCACCAGCCAGCCCTTCAGTGGCAGGCTGGGAGGCCTTGTGACACTGTCTGCCAGAGCCTCTCCCTGGGGTGCCATCACTCTGTGAAATGGGAAAACATCTCACAGTTTTTTTTGTTTGTTTGTTTGTTTTTTGTTTTTTGTTTTTGTTTTTTGTTTTTTGTTTTGAGACAGGGTCTCACTATGCAGTTCAGGTTGGCCTTGAACTCACTTTTGTAGCCCAGGCTGGTCTCGAACTCACAACAATCCTCCTGCCTCAGAACTCCCAAGTGCTGGAATTACAGCTCACAGTATTTAATAGCATGGGTTTACCAAGTCAGAAATTCATCTCTCTCTCAGCCCATGTATGTGTCTGCAGAAGTCTCTGCCTGGTGCCAGTACATCCTTGACACCTCAGGACTCCACACGTTGACAGAAAGAGAAGGGCCTCAGGCTGAGACCTGGCAGTAGGCCACAGGGTCCTGCAGGGATTTAAAAATAGCTTTCTGCCTTCATTGTAGTTATTCTTATAGATATCTTCTGTTTTAAATACCTTACATATATTTTTCATTTTCCATAGGGGTATGACACTCATAAAGTACTAAAATGTGTCTGAGAAAAAATAATAAGTGTTAGTCATCAGCTGATGCAGGACTTCAGCAGAAGTTATAGAGGAGTTAGAGAATAATGTTTGGGAAGCACTGGTCTCCATGTCAATTGTATTTATGTGTATATAATACATAATGTAAATATAAAATTTTATTATATATAAAAATATACACAATTACAATTAAAACCAAGGAAAATCCAAAGTATTCCTTCACTTAAAAATAAGTATAAAGCTGAAGCAGGACAATCACCACACGTTTAAGCCAGCATGAACTGTACAGCCAGACCCTGTCTCAAAAAACACAACAAAGAAAAGTCTATAATAATTGCCAAGTACAGTGATACAAAGCTATAATCACAGCAGTGTGGGAGATGAAGATGAAAGTATCACTTGAGCCTGGGAGTTTGGGACCAGCCTAGAAAACACAGAGAGACCTTGTCTTAAAAAGATGGGTGGCATGTAGTTCAGAGTGCTTACCTAGCATGAGTGAGGAGCTAGGTTTCATCCTCCAGCATGACACACACTCAGACAGTCATGCAACCCCACACACACACACACTCACACACACACCACTCTGTATTAAACCCATTACTCATTCACATAAATAATGCTTTTGTGAAAATTTATTGTAATTTCCAAAACTTTCTGCATTTCAACTGTTATAATGCGTTCTAGTTGTAAAACATTTGTGCCTGTACCAATAAGGAGTTGAAAAAGGAAGGAGCATTTTACTAATCTTTTAAGAAAATTATTCTTTACCCGGACGTGGTGGCACACGCCTGTAATCCCAGCACTCGGGAGGCTGAGGCAGGAGGATCAGTGTGAGTTCGAGACCAGCCTGGGCTACCAAAGTGAGCTCAAGGCCAGCCTGAACTGCACAGCGAGACCCTGCCTCAAAAAGACAAAAAAAAAAAAAAAAAAAAATTCTTTAATACACACCAAAACTAAACATGTGGTAATTTCTTAAAAGACAGTCGCAATGTAGACTCTAACAACTGTCCCAGTGACCCTTTCCTGCTCTGTGATATAGTCTGCCTTGGGCTTTGAATAAACCTCTTCTTCACATGTGACACTGTAGCACCAGCCTTGTCATTTGGAAAATAGTGGTTTACCTATGTTACACTGATCTTCCAAATATTAACATTTTTCTGCAAATAATATAAACTCACATTTGTTAATACCAACACTGACTTTATCAGAAAAGCTTTTAGGCATTGAGACATCATCAGCCTGTGGCAGGAAATGCAAGTTTTCCACAATTCCAGCTTTTCACTTTAAAGCTGGAATGTCATCATTTTGGTAGCAGACAAGTCAGTAGTTTTTCTTGGAATGATAGGCTAACCTGGTCCACTTTCTGAGAAACTGTTTCCCAATAATCCAAGTCTGAATTCCCATTGTTCGTCTACTTGAAAGTGTTCTTTCAAGTAAAAGCAGGTCCCATGAGGCCAGGGGCCAGCTTAGCCTTGCTGGAGGCTTTCCTCAGACAGCATCCTCTGGGGGTCACATATGCTTCCCATGTCATCCTGCAGAACAGTGAGAGGCACACTCAATTTCACTACCTCGTTAAGGAGTTTTTTTCCTCACTGTGAGTACACAGAAGACAGTGGCATCTAGCAGTTAAGTGCCCAGGCCTTGTTTCCTGCATTTTATCTACTCTTGCTTTTGTATGATCAGTGTGATTGTTAACACTGCTAGAAAGCAACACCCCCTACATGCTAATATTGTTGTAAGAACTGCTTTCATCTCATGGACTCCCTCAAAACAAACACACACACACACACACACACACACACACACACACACACACTGCAGACCACCCTTTTAGAACCACTGATATAGCTAATCCCTTCCTTATACATTTGAGACACCAAGACTCAGAGTCCCAGGAGCCAGTTAGAGTCTAGTCATGGCCAGAATCCCAAGTCTTCTGAAGTCCTAGTTGCAAGGTGACATAATGCAAACATAGGATCTAGTCACTCTGGTGAACAGCAGGGGAAATGTCCTTGTGAAGGGAGAGAAATGGGAAAGGGTGTCAGGGAATGGTCTGGGAAGAGACGCCAATGTAGCCAAGCCTGTCCTCCCTGGCCTTACCCATCCCCATCCCCTGCCACATGTGGAACTCCCGCATCCATCTTTTCTCCTCTGTAATTGGGTTGCTAATCTTTCTCAGCCAAGGCAGCCCCAATTAAACTATTCACCATCTCTACTTTGTGTCCTAAAGATTTGAGGTTGGCCATTATCACTTTTGTTTTCATTTGACTAAGCTCCCTATGGATAATTTTATTCTGTCCTTGTCATTCCTTAGGAATTTATTCTATCCAATTTTAGTTCTTTTCTTCTGTCTTAGAACATTGAGCTCTGAAGAAAGGAAGCTGAGGGCAAGGAAGGCATCATAAATTTGGAAACTTCTGCCCAGTTCACTTTAAAGTTTGTGGCTGCAGAGTAACCACTTGGTGCTCTTAAAAAAAAAAAAAAAAGCCAGGAGGATGATTAGCAGGGCTCAACCCTGAAGGGGAGCAAGGTACCAAGAGGAAATGGCCCTGCATGGGGCTATCCTGAGGGGTAAAGATTGGAACTTTGAAAATGCAGCATTCCACTTGAACTTTGGAACCTGAGTAATCAGAGGCTTTGGTGACACAAACACACCACTGCCCCCAAGGGCCTAGTTCTCTGTCTCTCTCTCTCACACACACACACACACACACACACACACACACACACACACACACACGGTCCTAACAGCCAGTCTGCACCGAGGCTAGCTGGGTGGAGCACTTACTAATCTGGACTGGGACTGGCAGCTCCCTCTCCCCACAAGTGACAGCCAAGAGACCCAAACAGGAGGGAAGCCCTAGTGGAAGCTGGTAGCCCCACTAGTGCAAAGTGCAGCATTTGACAGCACAGCACCAGCTCACACTGGAGAGGCAGCCAGAGAGCCCCTAGGCCATCTGTGTGCAGGCAGTATGGCTGTCCTGGCTTTGAGGTCCCCACTGATGGGAAAGAGAATCTGGCGCCCCCTAGGGCCCAGCAAGGCCCTCTGCTTTGTCGCCATCCCTTCCACCCTTTCATTACCTAACTCTTCAGAACCGACAGGAGTGTACCAGTGTTGGCTTCTGGGCACAGCTAACCTGTACCTGGCCATCTCCCAGACCGACCTCACACCCCAGCCCATACACCTGTTTCTCAGCAAGGTCAGACCTCATTCTGATGGCCTCCATTGGGCTTCAGGCTAGGTAATACCCATTCCTCATCTTCCACAAGGAGGTACCCAGAATGTCAGACACAAAGGTTTCACCCTTACGTTGGCCCAGGGCCACAGGTGTGAAGCTGTACCAAGTGCAGGGATTAACAGATGGTGTTTAGGTGTCCTGTATGGGAACCAGTGACAGAGCCTCAGAGGACCCAGGCCACAGTCACCCCCCACGCTTTGTGAAAAACCATAGTAGAGCAGGAAAAAAGGCCTTTCTCTAAGTGAAACTGCATCCAAGCAATTAAAGGTCCCATGATGCCAAGGCTTAGAAGGATGTGACTCTTTGGAAGATGAAGAATCTAAGATCAGGCCTTCTCCATCTCCACTGGAGGCAGCTGGGTCTACAGCAAGAAAACACTCAGAGGACTTCTGACAAACCCTTAAGGAATCCAGGCAGTTGGGCCTCCCTTCTGAACCTAGCTTCTCCAGAAAGTCTTCCATAATAAGGCCCCTCACCCCTGGCAAAAATGAGACCATGGGATTGGAGGAAGGGAATCTCAGGGCAGTCCCTCTCCCTTGTGCTCAGAGGGCCAGCCAGAGCCTGGGGCCTGGGGAAAGTCTCAGGGCTTGTTCTCTGAAGGCCACTTTGAAAGTTCTTAAGGCTAATACCCTACCCAGCATCTGCCACATGTAGGTGCATGATGGATAAAGGAGCAGTTGGATGGAGGCACAAGCAATAAATGGGATGATGGCTGGGTGGCACATCACAGAGGAATGAAGAAATAACTAAGTAGATACTCGCTACAGGAGGCTAGAGGGACAAGAGAGAGGTAGGTGGTGTAGAAGTGAAACGATGAATGGGTGCACACAGTGGCTGGTGATAGAGGATGTCATGGTTCCATGGGTGAATGCAGGAAGCTGATGGGTAGGTCTCCCACATAGGTAGTGTGGGGGCATGAGAAGGGCTGGATGGGGAGGGGCAGGAAGATTTGAAGGAAAGGAGTGGGAAGATGGTTGTCCCACTGGGGAAGAAAGGCAAGGTCAGAAAAGCAGTAAATTCTCAGCTTCATTGTAGAGTCTTTGGGGAACAGGAAGAATGTCTTTTCTAAAGCAAATAGACCTCCTTGGGCTCCACAGCCCCAGAGATCCTATGAGCTGGTAGCATTATGTACGCACAGACCTTATTTGGACTCCTCAGCCTAAGTGAGGAAAGACCCCCAAGCATGCGTGACCCCAGCTACAAAATGTATGCAGCACACATTATTTGCTCTGCCACAGACATGGCACAGAGGTCTGAGGTGGTAGGCAGTTAACACTTCCACAGAGAACATAGTTGGAGCACGAGGTGCCACCCCAGGGCCAGAAAAGCTGACCTTGCCTGAGGCCTGAAGGCATGGGCCCCTTTTTCTACCACAGCCCCCACTGTCCTGAGGTCCAGCAGCAGAGCAAAAGGGGTCTTTCCTGTGTGAAAGAGAAAATGACTGTGTAGGCCTGGATCAGTGAATCTGTCAGTTCCCAAGCACCCAGGCTGATCCTTCTACCGCTGTCCATCTGCTAGCACTGCAGTGCCCAGGCAGGGCCTCCACAGCTAGGGTCACTCTGCCCTTGCTCCTGAGGAGTGCCCCCAGGAGTTTGGCCTTGGCCAATTCCCTGGTGTCTGGCTTGGTGTATCCCTCTCCCATTCTTCCTGCCTTCTAGTGGCTCCAGGGTCAACTACAGCACAGAGACTGGGTGAGGGGACCCATAGAGGCTTTCTTGGTAATTGGAGAACTGGTGTGTGTGTGTGTGTGTGTGTGTGTGTGTGTGTGTGTGTGTGTGTGTGTGTTGCCCTCAAAGATTAGAGATGGAGGGCAGTTCTGAGCTATCCAAGCAGCTCCTCAGAGAGAAGGGGTTATTATTATAATTACTATGATTATTGTTATCAAGATTATCATGCTTGCCTGGAAAGTCTTGCACAAAGCGGGCTTCTTTTATATCAGCTTGTTGTTTGTGTCTAAGGCGCTTCATCTTTGTTCATAATAACTAACATTTGCAAGATTCTTTCATGTTGCCAAGCTGTGTCACTTCTCAGCCCATCTCCTCTGCGCAAACAGCCCTGTGCACCAGGAGCTGATAGCAGGGTAGAGGCCTCAAGCAGTGAGCAGTCTGTCCAAAACCAGAATTTGAACTTAGTCACCTGCACAAGATTCTCCGTCATTCCCCCTGCCATATCCTTTGCATTTCATCTCTTGAGAAAGTGTCATAGTGATCCTCTGGCTCTAACGTCTCTGCCACCAAGTTAGCACTGTCCAGAGAAGAAAGAAAAGGTTTTGAAGAACCAGGAGTCAGAAGTGCAAATAGTGAGCACATTCAAGGAAACAAGATTCTCTTGGTCTCCACTGCCACCCTGGGAATGGCACAAGACAGACAGGGATCAGCTGTATCCCTCAGGTGCCAGGGCAGGAGAAGTCTGTAGGGGGCTCTCTGTGCCCAGCAGGTGGCAGTGGGTGGACACAGCCCTCACAGGGCCCTGGGAGTCACTGTTCTTCCTCTCGGAATGGATTCTGGCACCCAGGGCCAGCTGGCTGACTGGAGTAGCACCCCTCACTGCTGGATGCCAGCAGGCTATCACACTGATTGTCACCTGAATCTCAGTGCTGCTTCCCACGCACACTCCTGATCTGCCCCCAGCAGCACATGATCTCATGGCAGGAAGTCCCTGGGCTGTGTAGCGCCATGTGGGCTCCACTGTGTGCCACCAGTTCAGGGCATTGCCACCCCCACACTACCCTGGATACACTGCTCCTCAGCAGTGGCCCCAGGCAGCCCATCCCAGGGGCTGCCCTGTCAGAGACTCCCTATACGTGCACACACAGGAGATGGCCCCCAGCCCTATCCCCACCTGCTCTTTCCTCTCCCTGCCCACCACTCATGCCAGCTGCTCCTGGTTGCAGGACATAGGTTTGCACAAGGGCTACTCCAGAGGTCCAGAGTTCCCCCAAAGTGCCTCACCTTCACTTGCGGGCATCAGGCCACTTCTGTGTCCACCTCCTTTAAACAGAATAGTTACACTGATTAAAATGAAAACAAATGAGGATGCTGTTTTCAGTCACTACCACAGTGCAGTCAGAGGTGACCTTAGGAAGTTACAAGCTGCCTTAGGTCTTGATTCCCAATCCACAGGAACAGCTCTTGTCTGCTGTCCACATTCAGATGCTCCAGGCACAGCCATGCTCCAGGGAATAGCACCAGCCCCCCTCTTGCCCCATCATCATGACAGGCAGTTCAGCCCCTCACCTTTATGTGCCCCAGCAGCTCAAGAGATGGGGGGGTCCTGTGTCCATGCAGTGGACATTGCTACCAGCACAGCTATATCCCCATTCTGAGGATTCTTGGGTTGCATGGCAGCTTCGTGAAGAATAAAAGGATATTGTCATCCTCTGGGAGTCCAGACCAGAGGCTGAGGCTGGCTGCGTGGTTCTTGATCTGGTCTGAAGTCCCAAGAGGTTCACAGAACAGGACTGGGAAGCCCCAGATGAGGCCACTGGAGGCGGCCCCAAAGAGCATGGAAGGCCTGTGAGTGGGGGCATTAGGTTCATCCCCCCAGCAGGCACACGATGGTGGGATTGGGGGCCTCTGGACTCTCAGCAGGCCAGGCCTGCATATCCCAGGAAGTACAGTTGTGTCCTCTGTCCTGCAGGAGCCACTACCTGCTCCTCTGGGGCTGGGCCTCAGGACAGGGGGGCAGTGGTGGGCAGAGGGTCCACTCCCTCACTCCCTGTCCAGATACATGAACTACACTGTCTGCTGAGTCCAAGCAGACTCTCTAATGTCCAGCCCGAGGATAGTACCCATGACATACCTAGCACAGTGCCAGCTGGGTGGGAAAAAGAGAGCCACTCATGCAGGAGACAGTACAGAATGTAGATAGAGACCTAGGGCATGGTCTGGACAGTAAGAGAAAAGGAGACTCAGACACCAGAAGAACTGTGTGGACTGCAGTGATGAGAGTCTCACTGGAGGTGGATTACAATGATGAGAGTCTCACTGGAGGAGGTAGGTCTGGTAGCATCTCCTGGGCAGACCAGGAGACGAAATAGGGCTTTGAGCACAAATAAAAATAAATAAAATGCACAACATCATCAACTAGATTTTCAAAATTAGAAAACTGATTGACTCAGGAAACTAGAAAAGACAGAGGCACAAGTGGCTGCTGGCATAGCCAGATCTAGCCGTTGCCTCTTCTCATGGCTGATATCTTCCTCTCAGCCCTATTTGCCCTAATGGCAGCTCCATACCCAAATGAGCCTTCTCTCTGAGAATCTCTTTGCTAATAGTTCCTACAAATGCTGGGTGTAGTTGTTAGAATAATTTGACAAATACAGACCTTGCCCAACCCAAGCTGTTTATAGGATAGATTGATGGTCAACACTGCAGCGTACATGGCTGCAGAGCTGAGGGACAGAGTCCCCCACGCAGACCACTCAGCCTGTGTCAGAGAAGGGCACATTCCTCACTGCCTGAGGAGAAGGGGATGGAAGTAGCTAACAGCAGCCAGCAGAAAAGGGGGCTGGGTGGGGAGGAGGGACTTGCAGCTGCCCTGCCTGGGAAGGAGCATGCAGAGCGCCTCCTAGAGGCTGTAACACCAGCAGCCTCCACCAGAAACTGCTCACGCCCGCTGTGACAGATGAGCCCAAATGAGGCATGAACAGCCAAACTCTTATTCTCAATTTGGAGGCTCGAGCAGTCCAAAGTCAATGTGTAACACATCCTGTGGGTGTGGGCAGCTGGCTTCTTGCTGTGTCCCCTCGTGGTAGAGTTTCTGCTGCCCCTTGTAAGGGCACTAACCCCAGTCAGGCAAAGCTCTTGAGAACTTTACCCTCTGAATGCTCCACCCCCTAATACCATCACCCTAGAGGTTAGAATTTCAGCATATGAGTTCAGAAAGACACAAACATCAAGACCATAGCTCCTAGTGAGCCTGCCCTGAGGACATACATGTGTTTCATCATTCTTCATGTTGCCTGGACACCAGGCATCCTCTAACCAACTAGAAGTGTCAGTGCCACATAGCAGACAGAAAGGTGCTGAAAAACACCCTGCACCTCTGGCCCCAGAGGAGCCCTGGACAGGAAGGTCAGACTCTGTGTGAGCCCTGTTCCCAGGCCCCTGAGGGCACTCAAAGGCTCAAGCTCTACTAATTGCTTGTTATACTTGACACTCACTGGACTAGCCAGCCTTGCAGCCTCCACAGGCCCCCAGGACATATCAACAAAGCCCTCCACCCTGCCTGGCCCTTCCTTCCTACCCTCTCCCTGTCCATTGTGTAAGGTCTGGGCTACACTATCATGTCCTAAGCTCCAGCTTCTGGTGACCAGTCTTGTTTGAAATCAGGCAAATCTGTTGGCTATCACATAGTACACACTGAGGACATGTCTAACATTAAAATACCAGATGTTGCCAGGCATAGTGGCACACATCTATAATCCCCTCACTCAGGATGCTGAGAAAAGAAGATCATCATGAAAATGAGGCCAGCTTGAACTACAAAGCAAGACCATATCTTTAAAAAAAAAAATGGGGAGGGCTGGGGAATACCTTGCATAATGGCCTGCAGGGCAATCACAAGGTCCCAAGTTAGATCCCTAGTACCACATGGTGCCGGCCCCAGAACCCCAGGCTCACGGTGCTGACCTCAGAACTGGGCATGGTGGTGCACGACTATAATCCCAGCACTAGGGAGGCTGACACAGGATCACTATAGGTCTGAAATGTGTAGCAAGACCCTGTTTCAAAAAATAAAATAAAATAAAAATACCAGATGTCCTTCATCCTACTCTTGCTAAGCACCAGCTCTCTAAAGAGCACTGTGAGACCCTGAAATCAGGAAACCAGCCTACCCTGAGGGACAGCAGCACACAGCACCAGTGCTAAGGTGGATGGCCTGTGTGTTGCTGAGGGAAGTAGGGACAGGGTGGGGACGGGACCCACACAGACGGAATGCTCTAAGGCCTGGGCTGCCAGCTTGTGTGAGGAGCAGAGAGGAGGGGAGCAGGGGCACTAAGGACAGAGAAGTGGGGTTTTCTAGTCCACAGTGAAGAGTTTGGAATTTAGAAATGATGGGCAATATTCAAAGAGCTTAACGGGAGAGATGAAGTTTGACTGCGAATGCTGGAAACCCTAAAAGTAGTAGATTGTGTAAGACAGAAATTTATTCTAAGTGGTAAAGTAGCATTTAATGACTTCAGATAGCATGGAACTTCCACAGGACCTCGACTGGTTTTAGGTCACTGCTCCACTATCTCCTGGGTGAAGAATATGATCAAAGTTGGCTGCCACAGCTCCAACTATTACATCCCAGTTCTGGGTGGTAGGAAGGAGGAAGTGAGAGAAAAAGAATTTTTCTTTTTAAAACTGCATTTCCAAATACTTCGCGACAGTTCAACATATTTTTTCATTGCACATAACATGTCACGTGGTTATACCTAACCAAGCAAAACTAGGAAACACGACCTGTTAGTTGGATGTCACTGTATACAACCAGCAAAATACAGGGGAATTAGTTTTCTAAAGAAAGGGAGAGTTGATATTAGGAGAAAATTGAGTCTCCTGTGTGGTGCACAGACTGGAGAGGAGCAGGAGGCAACAGGGCAGTGTGGAAGGAAGCAGGGCTTGAGCAGCTGGGTTTAAGCAATGGGCTGGTGGTGGCATCATGGTTATGCTGAGCTAGGGAAGACAAAGGAACAGGGGAAGGGGGAGGGGTTGCCAGCATGGGAACCCCCTGCCCCAGCACATCATGATACAGAAAGAAACTGGGAAGAAGACTAGACCCTTAGCTCCCCCTGGGCCACCTCCTGGGCTGTCTCCAAGCTGTGGTACATCTCATTACAGTGGGAACCATAAATTCCATGTCATGAATGGAGTAACAAATGTGGGGACACAGGGTGGCTCTGTGAGGGTCCCACAGTTTATACCTGCAGTGCCTTATGGATCCTTCATGTGAAGTGTGCTATGCTGTGAGCACTTGGGCTGGGGTGAGCGTCTCCTACCTAGCACAGCATCAGGCCTAGAGTGCCCTACTGACTCTGAAGGCCTGACCTGGTTGTGTGGGTCACTTTACAGATCTGCAGAAACCATGAGGGTGAGGCCTAGAGGGGGAGGTTTAGAAACCAATAGCTTGCATCACAGGTGGGAAGCTCGAGCCCTGAGGGCGGTCCTGCTCCAGCAGCTGGAGCAGGCTGGGCCCCTGACTCACAGATCTGCAAGTGGTGAAACTTTGTTAGCTGATGGTGGAGGTGCCACTCTTGCTCACCCTCCCTGAGTCATCTCTACCTCCTCAAGCTTCAGCTCAGCTTTCCAGGAGGCCTTCCAGCAGCCAGGTTTCCTAAGGGTGGCTTAGGACCAAGGGCTAATGTAGTTGACTGGATTCATATGCAAGCTTGGCCTTCCAGCTAAGTAGTCATACCAGTGGTCGCTTCCTTGGTGGGTCAGGCAATGGGGAAGGGGATAGCTTTGAGAACTTTCTAACCAGCCTGTTGCAATAGATGTAAATAACTACTTAGCCAGATAGCTCAGTTCTGGAAGTCCAAGGTTTTGGCCCTACTTACTTTTGTGTAGAAGCTTTTGTTGGCCACAAACCTTCCAGGTGCTGACCTTGTTTCGTGTTTCACACACCCCAAAGGGGCCTACAGACTCTGAGGCACCCCCTACTCACATGCCATGGGAAGGAAAGCCTCTTTCTTCTGCCTTTACTGGAAGTGTAGGCTTGAAAAGACTCACTGCAGAGTAGCCACCAGGTAATCATAGCCACAGCCATGAATAAAACACCCCAACTTGGGAGGGCCTGTGAAAGTCAGAGGTAGGAACCTACTGTGCTCCACTCTTAGGCCAATGGGCTCAGCCCAACAGTAAAGGTAGCTGGAGGAAGAGTCAGGAAATGCTGGATACCCACCACCTGTCCTTTGGATCTGTCCCCCCTATACCATGTCTTGAGTGTGGCATTTTTCATATGAGACAAGCTTAGAGGGTGTATCCCCTGAGTCACTGACATGGCCAAGACCTGTGCCTCACAAACCATGGCAAAGCCACAGCTACCAAAGACAGCCAAAAAGCGTTAAGGCATTTCCTCACCTCTGTGGCCCCTTTGGATCCATTGCTGCTGTTTGCACACAAAGGCCATGACTAACATGAGTAACTACTGTGTTATTAGATCTTGCCATATCAGTGCCATGGAGCAAGCCTACCCTCAATGCAGCCACTTCATTCAGCTGAGGATCAGAGATCCAGGGCAGCCTCAGCTCTATGTGACACAAACTAGTTCTTCTTCCTGAGAGCATGAGAGCCAGGGTGCATTCAAGGTAACTGCAAAGGTCCTTAGAAGACCAGCAAGCATGCAAGGCTTCAGGAACTTGCACACTGCCATTCCATGTCATTCTGTGGGCCAAAGCAGTCCATAAAGGAAATATACTCCACCTAGGGCAGGAGCTAGAAGTCTGCAGGATGAGGGCACAGAGCAAGAGGGTAAAGAAGCAGCCTGGCCAGCAGCTCCAAGGCATCCTCCTGAGGAGGCTGTGAGGTTCTGGGGAAGTAGAGTGTGTGCACACAAAGGTCCCTTGTAAACTGTCAATGCCATCTTAATGTGTGATCTGTGCTGAGGATCATGTCCTGTGACTTGAGACTTCTCCAAGAGCCTCTGAGCTTTCACTGCACTCCTGGTTAGGAGATTGCACATCCTTGATTATAGTCACTGAAAATGGGTGACACATTTGTCATTCCCAAGAATTACACAGCTAGTACACAGTGCTTTCTCTGAATGTTCATAGGAATCTCAGCCTGGTCCTATGTGCCTTAAGAAAATTCAACTTCACCCCCTCAAATGAGGAGGAGGGGAAGGAGGCTGATGGAGAAGCTCCCTGTCTCAGTGTTTGTCCCTTTACCGTGCATTTGTTTAACCAGGCCTGGGCTTCCCTGGTAACCAGAGGTCACAAACACATAAGTAAAAATCAATACAATGAAGTTTTAGCTTAAGGACCTGATTTTTTTTTCTTTTAGACAGAGCTCACTATGTAGCTCAGATTGACCTTGAACTCACTTATGCAGCTCAGGATACCTTGAATTCAACCAATCCTTCTTTATCTATTTCTTTTTATTAACTTTTTTCTCTTTTAATAAATAATGTTACATTTTCAAAAACACTTTACAATGTATATTGTTGTCCTCTTAGTAGTTAAACAGAGCACAGGATATAGATGTTATAGTTTTTCTAATCAATGTTGGTACAAAAAATTTCTTCTCATTGAACTAAGAGAAAGTAGTTATATACATAGTCTAGTATTCCATAATTGCAGTGAGTTATTGGCAAAACTGGCAATGTTGGAAGCTTTTGATTTAAGTCTTTAACAGCTCAGCATAGCAATCTAGCTTTACATTTTATGCCTCATGGTTAAACTTTTCTGCTGGATGATTAAAGGCAAGTTAAAGCAAGACCTGTATAACAAAACATGTAACTTTGTATCTCCCAAAATCAGTCAAATTCTCTCAGGATTTACTTTGAAACCATGTACAGTGCTTTGTAGAACTGTTGTCAGTGTCAGCCATCTGGATGAGTCATGGCCATTGCTTGACCAGTTTGCTCTCTGTGAAAGCCCAAGAGAATGTTTTCTCTCTAGGTGACTCTCCTTAGACACACTATACATCATCAGTCCATTTCCTTTGTGGTCCCATGATCTCCTTGAACAGAAAATGTGGGAAACCACTGAGTTATAGGATGTTACAGCACAGATTCTATTATGTCCTAAGTCCTCACTAACCTTGAAGGGCTAGAGCCAAAATATTGGCAATTTTTGTAGCCCTTCTTTTTCTCTAATTTTTGGTCTGTAAACTTACATTCTTAACCCTCCAGAAGAGAAATTTCATGATACTATTACTCTATAACGTAGGTACTTGAGCTTAAAATCACTGTCTGAATATCAAACATCTTATACTTAACTTAGAGTTGGTATTTTCCATCAATCACTGATATTCTAATAAATTCCTCTACAATGTGATAAAAGCAGTTACACATTTTTACACAGACATTTAGAAATCTAAGTATATACAAAATTATAGCTGGTTAATCCTATGGCACTTTTTCTAACCTCTTACTCTCATTTAATACCATTTTTTGTTTTCTTGTAAACCAATCATTTACTTGAGAGAGAGTATAGCAGTAACAGAAATTACATTAGCTGCAGCACAAACCTAAAAGAAAAGAATGAGAGGCATTCCAATCATCATGTTAGTGTTACCTATTGCTATCCTCAGTGTGAAAAATATTTTGGTAGTTCTTAGGACCATTATCTAATGCATGTTGTGTATATAAGTGCATCGTTTTACTCCTGCCATGTTTCCTATCTTTTTTGTTTGCAGTCACTTCATTGTTTAACACTTAAGTCCTTGGTTTCCATTCACCTGTGTTATGCCTTTCCATTTTCATTTCTTCTTTTGAGTTCTTACACTAGGGAGACTATACTATATTTACACATGTAGGTTTGGTTTATTTCACTCGTGAGTATATGTTCAAGATACATTCACTTATATATAAAGTCTTCTACTTTATCATTCTTTATAGCTGAGTAATATTCCATTGTATAAAAATACCACATGTTTTTCAGCCATTCTTCAGATGATGGGCATTTTGGTTGTTTCCAAGATTTGGGTATCACAAATTGTGCTGCTATGAACATAGGTGCACAGATATTACTATGATATGATGTTTTCAATTCTTCTGGGAAAATTCCCAGTAGAGGGATAGCTAGATTGAAAGGGATTTCCAGTTCTAGTTTTTTAAGGAGTCTCCACACTGCTCTCCATAATGGTTGCACCAGTCTGCATTCCCACCAGCAGTGGAGAAGGGTTCCTCTTTCCCCACAGCCTCACCAATGTTTGTTGTTGATTTCTTTATGATAGCCATTCTTTCTGGGGTGAGATGGTGTCTAAGTGTTGTTTTAATTTGCATTTCATGAATGACCAGCAATGTGGAGCATTTCTTCATGTATTTATAGGCATGTTGAATTTCTTCCTCTGAAAAATGTGTGCTCATCTCAGATGCCCATTTCTGGATTGGGTCTTTGAATTTAGGAACTCTAATGTTTTTTAGTTCTTTATAAATTCTAGATAGAAGATCTTTGTCTGAATAATTAGTTAAATTTTTTCAAAATTAATGGGTTGTCTTTTCACTCTGTTGGTAATTTCTATTGATGTGCAAAAACTTCTCAGCCAGAGGAGGTCCCAGTTGTTGATTCTTTCAAGTGTTTTTTGTTTGTTTGTTTGTTTGTTTGTTTGTTTTGTTTTTTGTCTTGTGAGACTGGGGTTCAAACTCACAACCTTGCACCTGCCAGTGAGGCACTTGTGCCCTGGAGTTATCTCCCCAGCCCTGATTCTTTCAAGTGTTAAACATGCGTTTTTATTTTTCTCTATGAACTCTGCATACCCCGATGTCCTCAAGATTTCCTCCCACTTTCTCTTCCAGGAGATTTAGTGTTTCTCTTTTAATATTTAGATCTTTAATCCACTTTTACTTTAGTTTAATGAATGGTGATACACCTGGGTCAAGTTTTGCTTTTTGGCATGTAGAGAACTAGTTTTTCCAGCATCATTTGTTAAAGAGGCTATCTTTCTTCCAGTAAACGTGTTTGGTCCCTTTGTCAAAGATAAGGTGGCTGAGTGTGTTTTTATTTGCTTCTGCATATTCTAGTCTATTCCACTGATCCTCAGGTCTATCTTCTTGCCAATACATGATGATTTTATCACAGTAGGTCTGCAGTACAACTTTAGGTCAGGAATTGTAATGTATCCCACTTTATCTTTGTTGTCCAGGACTGTCCTTGCAATTCTAGATGTTTTCTGGTTCCAAATAAATTTTAGGAATGACTTCTCTAGGTCTGTGAAGTATGTTGATGGTATTTTTATAGGTATTGTATTAAATCTGTATAACAACTTAGGTTATTATACCTAAGTATGGCCGTCTTCACAATGTTAGTTCTTCCTATCCAGGAGCAGGGAATATCTTTCCATTTTCTGAAATCCTCTAGGATCTCTTTTTTCAGAGTACTGTAGTTTTCATTGAATAGATCTTTTACTTGTTTAGTTAGGTTAATTCCTAAGTATTTCATTTTTTCATTGCTATTGTAAAAGGTATTGTTTCTCTAATTTCTCAGTGTGTTTGTTATCTGTGTAGAAGAATGCTATTGACTTTTCTGTGTTGACTTTGTAACCTGCTATGCTACTGAATTTGTGTATTAATTCTAGTAGTTTCTTGGTGGAGTTTTTTTGGGTCTTCTAACTAGATTATCATGTCATCTGTAAATAATGATAGTTTAACTTCTTCTTTACCTATTCTTATTCCTTTTATTTCTCTCTCTTGTGTAAGGGCTATAGCTAATGATTCCAGAACTACATTGAATAGGAGTGGTGATAGAGGACATCCTTGTCTTGTACCAGATCTGAGAGTAAAAGACTTCAGCTTTTCCCCATCTATAATTATGTTAGCCATTGGATTGTCATAGATGGCTTTTATCAGATTGAGGTAGAGGCCCTCTATGCCAATTTTCTGTAGGATTTTGAACATGAATGAGTGTTAAACTTTGTGAAAAGCCTTTTCTGCATCAATTCAGACAATCATGTGATTTTTGGCTTTGGCTCTATTGATATAGTATATTATATTTATAGATATGCATATATTAAACCATCATTGTATCCCTGGGATGAATCCTACCTGGTCATGGTGTATAATCTTCTGGATGATTTGCTGTATTCTATTGGCGAGGATTTTATTGAGGATTTTTGCATCTATGTTCATGAGAGAAATTGCCCTGTAGTTCCTCTTTTAGTTGCATCTCTGTCTGGTTTTGGTATCAGTGTAATACTTGCCTCTAGGAATGACTTTGGGAGGATTGTTTCCTTTTCACTTTCATTGAAGAGTTTGAGGAATATTTGGACTATGTCTTCTGCAAATTTCTTGCAGAATTCAGTGGTAAATCTATCAGGTCTTGGACTTTGTCAGTAGATTTTTTATTACATTTTGTGTTTCATTGGCTGTTATTGGGTTACTGAGAGTTCTTATATCTTCTTGATTCAGCTTTGGTAGTTTGTAACTTTCTATGAATCTGTCCATTTCATCTGTGTCTTCAGTTCTGTGAAAGTAAATATTCGCAAAGTAGCTATTAATAATCATCTGAATCTCTGCTGGGTCTATAGTAATTTCACCCTTTTCATTCCTTATTGATTGAATTTGAGTCCTTTCTTTCCTCTTTTTGATGAGGTTAGCTAGGGGCTTATCAATTTTATTGAATCTTTCAGAGAACTATCTTTTGGATTCATTAATTCTTTGTATTGTTTTCTTTATCTCAATTGAATTAATTTCTGCTCTAATCTTTATAATTTCCTCCCATCTTTGGGCTTCAGGTTTCATTTGCTCTTCCTTTTCTAGTCAGTTGAGGTGCCTCCTAAGAGTATTTATTTGTTCCCATTCTGTTTTCTTAATGTGTGAATTCAGAGCTATAAATTTTCCTCTAAGAACTGCTTTCATTGCATCCTATAAATTCTGGTAGGTTGTGCTTGAATTTTCATTAAATTGTAAATATTGTTTAATTTCATCTGTAACCCACTGGTTACTGAGAAGGATGTTGTTTAATTTCCATGTATTTCTGGGATTCTTGTGGTTTCTTTTTTTTTTTTTTTCATGATTTAATATTTTGATTGTTTAAATTTAATAATGGTTATATTACATGTTTTCATCATCAGATCAGTTTAGATTAATAGATATAGGTATATAAGATTGATCAAACAATTAAAACAATTAAACATTAACACTTTCATGCCGGGCGTGGTGGCGCATGCCTGTAATCCCAGCACTCGGGAGGCTGAGGCAGGAGGATCGGTGTGAGTTCGAGACCAGCCTGGGCTACAAAAGTGAGCTCAAGGCCAGCCTCAACTGCATAGTGAGACCCTGTCTCAAAAAGACAAAAAAAAAAAAAAAAAAAAAAAACTTTCAATAAACATTACTCTTGTGGTTTCTATTTTCATTTATTTCCAGTTTCACTGTACTGTGGTCAGATAATATGCATGGAATAATTTCTGTTTTCTTGCATATACTTAAGCATGACCTGTGCACTAATATGTGGTCTATTTTGGAAAATGACCCATGTGAAGGTGAAAAAAAAAAAGTGTATTGAGAAGGGATTGGGTGGAACACTCTGTTTACGTCTAAGTCCAGTTGTTCCAATATCTGATTCAGTTCTGTTATTTCTTTGCTAATTTTTTTTGTCTGCTTGACCTATCTTTTTGGGATAAAGGGGTAGTAAGTTCTCCTGTTAAGATTGTGGTATTTGATATTAGATTTTTCATGTCTATTAAGATTTATCTTATATAACTTGGTGCTCCCTCAGCCAATCCTTCTGCCTCAGCTTCCCGAGTTCTGGGGTTTCAGGCCTGAGCTACCATGTCCAGCCGATAAATTCTTGAGATTTAGTGGTGGGGCGGGGGGGGGGGGGGGGGGGGGGGGGGGGGGGGGGGGTGATGCTAGGAATTGAACTCATGACCTCCTGCTTGCCCAGCAGGTTCTGTGCTGCTAGCCTATATCCCCAGCCTGAGATTTAGTATTAAAGCAGCTCCATCATTGTGAAATCCCTCAGCCAATCATAATCTCAAATAATCAAGAATTTGTTCCACCCTGGGTAAAATATGTAGGAGACTATAACACTAGCAAGAACACTGATTTTTAATTTTCTTTCCCCCAAAAAAAATACTGGTACAAAACTCCAGTATTCAAAACAGCGGAAAGCAGAACTGCCCTATTGAGCAGCAGGCTGGGAAGCAGTCCAGGAGGCCGAACTGCTTTAGGGCTATCATGGAAAAGAAGGCTTGGGGGCCCTGCTATCCGGGACAACTCAGGTTGGGCCCCTCCTGAGTAAGCTGGCACTCTGGCCAGCATATTGTGCCACAGTCCCAGCTGGGCAGAGCCCCACAAGGCCTCAGAGCCTGGGGTATCTCTCTCCCTGCAGGCTGATGCCAAGATGGTGTGTGATGTGGTGAGTCGCATGGAGGATACTGAACCCTTCTCTGCGGAGCTGCTTTCTGCCATGATGCGACTCTGGGGTGACTCAGGGATCCAAGAGTGCTTCAACCGGTCTCGGGAATATCAGCTCAATGATTCTGCCAAATAGTGAGTGTCCCCTGCAGGTGGGAGGCCCAGAGCTGGGTGGGAGCCCTGCAGACTGGGGTGGGCGGGGGGGCATTCCTGTCACTGATCATAAGCGTCAAGAGGATGGGACACTCCTTCCTGCACCCAGGATAACAAGATCAAGGAAGGGAGAGGGCATGAGAAACAACAAAAACAGAGAAGTCCCCTCTCCAAGGACCAGGATGCATCATCTAGTTATCCTGGGCTATGCCTGCATCTAGAATGAAGGTTTCAAGGTAGCAGAATTTCTTTCTTCAAGAGCCCGAGCCCCTGACCACATAATTATAAACCAAAGGCCGTAACAGGCAGAACATAACTCAAATAATGTCATTGTATTTTGGAGAAAATAATAAAAGTTTTAGAACTGGAGATCTATTTCAGTGGTAGCACGTTCAAAGCCCTAGGTTCAGTCTCCACACTACAAATGCACCACAAGAAAATTATGCTATCTTAATAAGCTTTCTATTCCTCTAACTTTAAAAATAAGGAATGAGTGCCAGACATAGTCATGCACAACTATGACAGCAGCACTCAGGGAGCCTGAGGCAGGAGAATCACAAGCTCAAACCCAACCTGGACAACTTAGCGACTTATCAAGACCTCTCAAAGTAAAAAGAGGGGATGGGACCGGAGATGTAATTCAGTGTGGGGGCCCTGGGTCAATCCCCACTATCACAAAAAGTTAAAAAAAAAAAAAAGGCTAACATTCAATAGATAGAATAAATAATCAGATAGCCCTTATTATATAGTAACTAAATGAGGAGAGTTTGAGAAGGATGAAGTGTTGAGACGAGTAAAGGAAATAGAGAAGTGGTTAAAGCCAGAGCAGGTGAGAAGAGCTAGAGAAGGGAATGGCAGAGAGGGGGCCTCAGGGCTCATCAGGTCTACCCAGTGCTCTGTATGGCTGCTGGGCATCCTCACAGTTACTGCCCTCAGTGCCTAGATCAGCGTCTCCAGAGGGCAAAAGCTTGCGAGGCAATGTCTTCTGCCATGCAGGCCCTGGGATTGCTTGCATCTTGCTGCCCAGGGAAAAAACCCACATTTGTAGCCTGGTTCCCAGGCTTTCAGTGGGGGCTCGCAGTGAGGAGCTCCCAGGCTTCAACCCACTGTCTAAGGACAGTATGTGCCCTGACCTCATCTGACTCAGCACTGCCACCAGTGCTGCTCAGCTGGAGCCCTTTTTCCCTAAGACATTGTACAATGTCAAGAGGCATTTTTGTCTGTCACCATTTGGCTGGTGCTCATGGCCTCTAGTGAGTGGGTAGGGGCCAAAGATACTGCTGAACATTTCTCCTCTGAGGTAGGTACCAGCAAAAAAATATTTGGCCTAAAACATTAATGGTGAAGACATGTAGCAGCTCTGTGCTGATATTAACAGGCTGAGCCAGTGCAACTGCACGCACAAGGACAGCTGGTGTTTTCATTGGTGGTGATGAGCGCTGACAGATGAGGGATTCCAGTAAGGCTAGGAGCATCCCCCATTTCTGCACCCCTAGAATGCCTACAGCGTTAAAGCCTAAATCCTTCAAGTCCCAAGTAGTGGCCACACTGCTCAACACCCTGGTGAGCCTGATGGGAAGGGCCCAAGCTCCTTGGGCCCACTCAGTTCACAGAGCCTGAGCCAGGCCTCTAAGACCCCCAGAAGCCAGAGAATCTCTTTCACCTGGGTGGCCCTCAGAGCCTGAGAAGCTTCATTCCCTCTCTCCCTCTCTGCCCATGCTGGGGGGAGCACCTCAGCACCAGCTGGCCCCTAGTGGCTCCTCAAATCATGCGCTTCCCTTAACATTTTTACCTACTGCATCTATTATAAAATGAATGCAGTTTCTGAGCAATAGGCAGGGGTATGAAATGAGTAATCTCCCCTCCTGTCTTGTCCCCTTTCACCTTCTTGTCCTGGAGGTAACAAGAAAAAGCTGCTCTTCCAGCTTTAAGTAGATTATTTCCTGATCCTCCTCCTCCCCAGCGTGGGATATGAGGGACTGAGCTCACCTTCCTTCTTCAACCCCTTTCCACTTCCACCTCCAGGGTTTTGCTAGTTACAGATTATTTTTAGCTCTTCTGGTGGGTATCATTACAACTTTAAGTAAGAAACTCAAGTCAGTGTTTGTCAACTCCCCACCTAGTAAAACTGAGGAGATTTACCTCTGTCTGTCTGTCTCTCTCTCTCTCTCTCTCTCTCTCTCTCTCTCTCTCTCTCTCTCTTTCTCTATGTCTCTGTCTCTGTCTTCTCTATCTCTGTCTTAGTCACTTCTGTGTCTGTCTTCCTCTGTCTCTGTCTCTGTCTGTCTCTCTGCCTGTCTGTGTCTGCCCATCTTTTTGTCTCACTGTCTCTGTCTATCTCTGTCTCTCTGTCTCTCTGTTCTCTATTGCTGTCCTTCAGTCTCTTGTCTCTCTGTTTCCCTGTCTCTGTCTCTTTGTTTATCAATATCTCTGTCTCTGTTTTTCTGTTTGTCTCTCTGTATCTCTCTGTCTTTCCCTGCCTCACTCACTCTGTTCCTCTCACTCTGTTTCTCTCATCCCTACCTTCTTCCAGATTTTCCCCTGCCAGTATTTCCATTTCTGTCCTCCGTCTTCCTCTCTGGGACAGGGCTGCACAGCATAAAAGAGGGGACATAGACCATGAGGGTCAGAAGATTTGTAGATACCTTTTGGTCCAGGCCAGTGGTATTGTTTCAGCAGTTAAATCTCATCTTCTCACAAAATCTTACACCTAGTGTATAAAGCAAATAAAAAGAAATGTGCTGTGATAGAAAGAAGGAGGCCCCATAGGGAATGCTGTGGACACACTAAAGCCCCAGGTACCACATACCCTGAGCCCTGCCCATTAAGGTGAGGACCCAGGCTCAGAGGGAAAAGAGACAAAGTCTGTGTTGTCTGTTCCTCCTGAGCCATTTCCAGTTTCCATATGCCCACGCCTCTGTAAACAGCAGCTGGCTCTTCCCTGGGAATAAGCAGCCTGAGGCAGGTCCCAGCAACCCAGAAGGCCTGCCTCTGCCTACTGGGGATGGGAAAAGGTTTCTTGCTTTCCTTGGCTTTGATTGTCCCTGACTCGGTCCCCACCAAATCATCCTTGTCAAGCCTGCTTGTGGCCTCTCAGGCCCAGGCCACCTCTTGTACCCCCTGCTCACTAATGCTGACCTCAGCTTCTCACTGGCCACCCTTGTGCTTCCTGCTCTTCTTTCCTGGAGGCCTGAGCTCTGACCTCAAACCTCCTGCTGTCAAAGCCTGGTGCCTGGGAAGTCTCTAGTCCCATGTGGTTTTACATTCCTTGCACACCTGAACCACTTCCAAATGGACACAGCTGGGGGCCCAGCAGGATGGCTCAGTGATCTAAAGCACCTGCTTAGGAGAGCTTAGGCGGCTTCAGGAACCATGGTTCAATCCCTGGCACCACATGCTGCGCCAGCCCTGCCCTCAGGACAGGCTGAGCCAGCCATAAAAATAAATAAATAAATAAATAAACAAACAAAAGTTCTGAAACAAGAAAAAAAAAGTAAAATAAAACAAATGGACACAGCTGGCCAGCCCTGTCTTTAACTTCTGCCTCTGTGGTGTCCACCTGGACATTCAAACAAACCTCAGGTTAAAACCAGACTGTCGAACTGCTAGGTCCACCCTCCTCAAGGGCTACTGCCTCCCTCTTTCCTCCTGTTCCCTGAGTCTTTAGTGGCTCAGAGAGGCATTTGAGGATGTCTGTCCTATTCCTCGCTCTGAGCCACAGCAAATGTGACTTTCCAGATACATCCAGACATTCCTCCTGCCCACACTCAGCTGGCCATTCCCAGCACCCTGCACCCAACAAGCTCCCCGAGACCCAGGATGGCCATGGCTCCCACAACCTTCCCAGGGCTGCCTTCTCAAAACCTGAAGGACCTGCATACTTAGGGTCCTACCCACTGCTCTCTTCTGTGATCTTCTCTGTACTGTCCCAGGCTTCCCTACTCCTGCCCCACTACTCCTGGCTACGCTGGGTTCCTCCTCCACTCCCTTGCTTCCCACAGGGTCCAGCCCACTGGCAGGCCTTGCAGACAGCCACCTGCTACTTTCCTCTGATACTGCCCACCTTTCCTGCTCACATGTACACACACACATGTTGGTGCACAGCAGTGTCAGTCATGGTCTGTCACTGCCCACCCTAGCACATGTGGCAGAGGACAGAGAGGAAGTACAGCAGGTGCACATGCTCCCCACAACCTCCCTGCCTTCCCACTGCCACCTTGCAGGGGACAGGCTCAAGCTCAGTCATGTGTCCAAAGGCAGTTAGCCTGGCTGGGATGGGATGGCGAAGAACAGGGGTCCCCAGAACCAGTGTCCAGCAGGGGAGAGAGCAGGGTCAAGGAGACACGCACAGCCTATACACAGAAGCACAGAGCAGCCTCAGCTCCTGGCCCTCCCACCCCACTGAGCCTTCACAGAGAGCAGTCACGCTCCTAAGAAAAGGTCCTGCAAAGAGCACTGATTCCAAAGGCCAGGATCCTAGGGCCCTGTGTGGTCCCTGAGCACCACGCCATCCTTCCGCCTTTCCAGAGCATCCAATCTGAAGAGGCAGACAGATCCCTTGGTAAATAAGAAGGAAGTGGAAAAGCAGGCAGAGCCCAGGGCCCCAAAGTGCACTGAGCAGTAAGAACAGAGACACTAAAACCAAGCATCCAGGTCAAGCTGTGTACACAGTCCTTACTTGCCTTGAGCTTTCATTTTCTAATTGTAAAATAGGAGGTACACTTGATACAGGGAAAATAAGGCTGGAACATGGTCACAGGCAAACAATAAACAAGCTGCAAATGGTGACATATGCCTGTGATCCCAGCCATCTAGGAGACCGAGGCAGTATAATCAGAAGTTTGAGCCAGCTGAGAAATGTAGTCTAGCAAATTGGTAAGAATCTGTCTGAAATTTAAAAAGAGAACTCAGTCACACAAGTTCAAGTTCAAATACTGCATGGTTTGTCTTTTTTTTTTTTTTTTTTTTTTTTTTTTTTTTTTTTTTTTTTTTTTTTTTTTTCAGTACCAGGGATCAAACTCAGGACATTGTGCTTGCCAGGCAATTACTTATTCCACTGAGCTGTGTCCCTGGTCCTGGCTTGTCTTATATGAGAAACTCAAAATATAAATATACAAATAAAGAGCAAAACAGAAAGATAAATGGGAAGTAGGAAGAAGCTCAAATACTCCCCCCACAAAAAGAAATACTTCAAGTTATATATTTTATTGTCGCAAAAACATCTTAATGTATATGCTATTTCATTTCCTTTATAGTACTAGATAATCTTAGATTATTGAAAAGAAAGTCCTTGTGTTATTATGCCTTTCTCTTTGTGAGAGTCATTATGGTTTATATCTTGTACTCTGGGTAACTACTTTGATAATAATAACACATGCTGTATTAACTTGTTAATCTGTTACTATTTTGTCATAAAATTTGATTTTTTTATATAAAGTAGAAAATAAGGGCTAAAAATGTAGCTCAGTGCAAAGGCCCTAGTTTTAATTCCCAGTACCACTAGATAAATAAATAAACCTAACTGCTGGCCATTATTATTTGTAAAAGAAATAGAAGCAGTGTAGGCCAGAAATATAGCTCAGTGACACAAGTACCTACCTGCCTGGCAAGGGTAAAGGTCCTGAGTTTGATCTCTGGTACCAAAAAAAAAAAAAAAAAGAAGTGGGTATAGTAGTGCATGCCTATAATCCCAGAACTTGAGAGGCTAAGGCAGGAGGCTCACTATGAAGTCAAGGCAAGCCTACGTAGACCCTCAAAAAAACTCCTTAGGGATCTTGCCTGAGTCTGCCAGACAAGATTCCTTTGGGTCTGAATGACAGGTTCTTTGAGACCTTGAGGCCACGACCTTATGGGCCTTCTGCCTTGGCTATCCCTACCTGCCCTGGCCGGCCTTCCAGTAGCCTGTTAGAGCCCCCAGCTGATACTGGACTCAGTGCCCCTATGAGCCCAGAACACTGCCCAGGTGCCTAGTCCATGGTACCTCATGTGTTGTCCTCCCCAGCTACCTGGACAGCCTGGATCGGATTGGGGCCGCAGACTACCAGCCCACCGAGCAGGACATCCTCCGAACCAGGGTCAAAACCACAGGCATTGTAGAAACTCACTTCACATTCAAGAATCTCCACTTCAGGTGAGTCCCAGGTGAGGGCGGTGGGGAGAGGGGAGAGCCCAAAACAGCCTTACTTCATCTGGTACAGCCAAATAGAACCCTGCCTGAGAGCACTAGGATAGGTCCCCTGTCTGTGTGCTTGTTCTTTGCCACCTTTAAGGACTGGGATGAGCAAGGGGGAGTCATGGAAGAAAAGTCTTAAAATGGGGATGTGAGGAAAGGGTGGGTTTGGATGGGAAAGGAGGGGAGACCCCTGTCCTGCAGTGACTTCTGAGGAGGAAAATGTGGTATGTAAACCCAAGAGATTCCAGTGAGATCCTGAGGACAGAGAGAATAGCTCATGGCCATCTCCCAGGCTATGAGGGAAGCTGGGGTCACAGGCCCAGAGCACAGTGAGGAGCAGGGGCTTCATGTGCCTTAGAATATGAGGCAGGTTTGTCAGGCCTGCCGGAAGGCTGTCTCTCCCTGGAGTAACCTCCATTCCCTGTGGCCTAGCAGCCCCTGCCCTGCCTGCCTTCCAGGGATGGTTTCTGGGTGTCAGGTGGAACAGGAGAAGATACCAAGAAGGAGGGAGGGAGGGAGAGAGGGAGGGAAAGAAGGAGGGAGGGCAGGAGGGAAGAAAGGAGGGAGGGAGGGAGGGAGGGATGGTAGGAGGGAAGGAAGGCTGCAATCTACAGCCAGTAGACAGGTGGAAGTGCTGCTTCCTGGCTCCTGCTCCTCCTGTCCAGGTGAGGAACTGAGGCTGTACATTCTAGCTCTTGAGCCCAGCAGGCAGTCTCTCTGCAGAACTGTGGGAGCCACTCTGAGCCTCCACTGACCTGGGCCACTGGAGTGAGCTATGTGTCCCCTGAGGGTCCCCTCTTACCTTCCAGTCTCCTCAGCCCCTTCTGCTCACCCATCTGCTCACCCGTGAAGTACAAGATAGGGACCTCTGCTTAGTCCAGCTAGCAGTCATATTCTGGAGGGGCCCCAGAGACCACTGGTCACCTCCTATTTTTCAGACCAGGAGGTGGAATCCACAGCTGGCAGTGGTAGGATGAGACCTAGACCTGTTTCCTTGCAGCACACCTTCTGTGTGCTCTGCCTACAATTGCTGTCCTCTGTCTAGAGCTGCAGGCTAGCTGTCCCCGAGAGCCAAGGCCCATCCTCTCTGAGCTATGTGGCCCCATGGAGCTTCAGAGCTTCTTATGCAGAGGACAATAGTATGAAATTGACCTCTTACCAGATGACCCATGTCCTGTCTGCCCGCAGTATCCTCCTTGGACCCTTCTGGGTAAAGACTGAGCAGGGAGAGGCCTGGAGCTAATCTGACAGGGAAGGATGACGCAGAGCATAGGAGGTAACCCCGACTTCACAGACAGGCCTGAGTCAGACCCCAACTCCACTGGACTCACTAGGGTCTTGGGCATAACCTTGGCACTGCAACCTTGGTGCCTTATTATTTCCACTTACAGAATGTGACAATTGCTGCTTCTTGGTCAGCTTTAGAGTTTATGCAGAGCACAAATGCAAGACCAGAATGCCAGTGTTAGCATGAGAGGGGGACCTCTCAGAGACAATGGGGGCTTCTGGGATTCTATGTAAAACGCTTCACATGCAGTAGCACAGCTTCGAGTCAGCTTGCATGAGCACAGCCATTTTTTTTTTTTTTTTTTTTATTTTTTTTTTTCACAGCCATTCTTGGGACAGGCTCAGGACCAGTCCTGCTGCCTCCATCCCCAGAATGGCAGTGACAGACCCCAGAACTTTGAGTCCTTCAGTCCATTAGAATCTCAAATGCAGCCTTCCTGTGAGGCCCGAGGCGCTGTGCCTCCCCCTAAGCATGCTCACAGATGGGCCACCAGGCATCCCTGCCTGCCTGGACCTCCCCAGACACAGCTCTCCTATCTTCCTGGAAGGCTGTTTGATGTCGGGGGCCAGCGATCTGAACGCAAAAAGTGGATCCACTGCTTCGAGGACGTCACGGCCATTATCTTCTGTGTCGCACTCAGCGGCTATGACCAGGTGCTCCACGAAGACGAAACCACGGTGAGTGGCCCTGGGCAGGGGCATCATGAGGGGGCCACAGAACTGGCCACTCAGGGAACACTCAGGCCTCAGTTGCCATGCCGCTCTCAGTCCACCCAGCTATAGGGCTGGGATCCAACTGTGGATAGATCAGGAAGCTCAGTCTCTCACTCTGTGTTACCAAAAAAGACCTTGTGACATGCACAAACTGATGACACAGCTCTGCAGAATTGGGCTCCCTGGCAGCGCCTCTTTAAACTCAGTGCAGTCACTGAGCCATCAGTCTAGAGCAGAATTAAGCAACTCCTAACTATGAGGGTGCAGCCAAGCAAGAGTGTTCATACAGTAGACATAGCTGTTTTAGCCTTAACAGCCCTTTCTGGCACTACCCTGGGTGCAACGTATGGGGTCAACACACTGGGAAGGGTGGGAGTGGGGTGTACTAATGAGTGACAGGTGGCTCTGAGCTCCGTCTTGGCGGGATACCAGGCCAGGTTCCCAGCTTCTCTCTATGGGTCACATTCAGCCTGGGGCCTCTGGCTTTGGCCTCTGAGAACTGCTAGACCTGCTTTGGAGAGGTACAATCATTTGGAAAGTGGTGCAGACCATATCCTATCTGATCAGTCACTGTTGCCCTGTAAAGGGAGAGAGTGATAGTCACTGCCTTTTCAGAGGAGCTGGCAAGACAAAGGATGGCATACATGCAGCACTTGGAATTGAGCAACTACGTTGTTTCTGGTACAGTGGGGCCGAGCTGGTGGCTGTGTCATTGCTGTGATCCATCTTCTTAGCCAGGTGGGCGGTCCCACCTTAGCTACAACCTCCAGGGCACTTGGGCCTTCCTTTCCTCAGGTTCTGTAAAGGAAGCTAGGCCTGAGAGCAGGGCTCACAGCTGTGGGTTCATACCCAAGTATCTGTCTTACCCCCATCTGGACCCTTAGCCCCTGAGCCTGTAGGTCACCAGCAGGGGTTGAGGAAGTGCTTCATCATTATATGGCGTGTCTTTCCTGCAGGTTCCAGTTTCCTCATCAGTCCTGGGCCTGCTGCTCCCACAGGCTGCTGTGGAGATGGGATATGCTTTGGGTTATGGGCTACTGAATGCAGTGTTGGGAGGGGAGGAGCCGCCGCCCTGAGGGGTTCATACTACTGTGGTAGGGCTTGGGCAGATGGGGTTGGAAACTGCGAACTGGGTGGGCTTCTGGACCCGCGCAGTGTGCTGACTCTCACTGGCTAGGTTTCAGTTATATTATTCTCAGTCCTTTCAGTATGCAGTGGTGTTGTCTAAGAGGCAGCAACCTGGGCCTGACTCTTAGCATGGAGTAAATGTGCTATGGGCCGTGCTTATGGCCAGACTCAGCGAACAAAGGCCAGCACTGCTCCTGGCAATGCGTCTCTGAGAATGACCACTCCAGCACTTCCTTTACTGCTCTAGGAGTTAACTCTATGCTCTTAGAGCTCCTGCTCCTGTCCCCTTGGCCACCGTGATTGTCCAAAGTTGGCTCCCTTCATCTTTCCTCCTGGCATACTTGCAAGTAGCTGCTGCATGTCACCATGGGCTTCCGGTGACAAAGCTGGAGTCTGAGGTGCGAGGCCCCTTTCAATGGGGTGTGACAATGTGGCTGAGGCTTTCGTTAACAGTACAGATGCAGGGAGTTGTCTAGGTGGGTCGGACAGCCAAGGGCGCCCAAGCTCCATGGCCCTGAGGTCTCCAGAAAATTTGGATACAGAGGGCAGTGCCAGGCCAGCCTCCCCAGAGATCTCCTCATGGGTGCAGCTGAACAGGCCCTGTGTCCAGGAGCCTTGGCCCCTAGGTTTCCTCTTCCTCTTTGAACTGTCCCTCTCACCCCCTCCCTAACTTCCCTGCTGCTTTCCTGTCTCCTCTACCCCTCTCCACAAAGGCTGGAGCACAGGACCTTGGGGAAGTAAGAACATGTCTTTTCTAGCCTTTTTCCTCCCCAAAACTAACTACCTACAGAGCATAGAGAAGAGCAGCAGTACTCCAGGGAGTAGAGTTTGGCTTTTTGACCTGACAGCAGCCCTCAGGGCTGGCTCGCTACCATGGCTAGCAAGCAGTACCGTCCATTGCTATAGAACTAAGCAGTCATCTGTGTGTCCAGGGCGTGGGTGGGTGAGCAGACTTGGGTGGCTATGGGCAGCTTGTGAGTCAGATGGGTCTGGTGCATGGTGGTACCACCCTGCCAGCTGTGAAGTCAGAGGGCATCATCACACGCTCACAGGCCTCCTCTGTAAGTGGTGATGATGGCAGACTGGGCTTGTACCAGCCGTGAGGTCTCTGAGCCTGACATGGGAGGTGTCATTCCATGAAGATCAGGTCCTGGTCCTCTGTTCAGATGCCATGCCTGGAGGACAGGTTGTCAGGCCTGGATGTTCATCCCAAGGCAAGATATAGGCAGCAGTGACCCAGTTCTTGATCCTCAGCCTTCCTCTCTGGTCAGTCCCATGCTTCTCATCCTGGCCTAAGGTGAGAGTTAGAGCTGCCCAAGACTGAGGTGTCTGGAGGCAGCTCTGGAGCTAGGCCATGTGGGCCCAAGGGCTAGTGGCTGCCATCCACCGGATCCACCCCAGGACCCTGAGGGCTCATCCTGTCCTCGTACCTGCTCTCAGCACCGCCCAGCCAGGCCACAGGCTGCCACAACTTCACCATCACTACCACCACCACCACCACCACCACCACCACCACCGCCTGCAGGGCCTTATCTTGCCAAAGCAAGGCCAAATCCATGAGCAGATTCTGAGAGACCCTCCAAGCCCAGCAGGTATGAAGCACCTCCCTCCAGCCAGAACCGTGGCTAAGAGTTGAAAGCAGCAGGTTCTCTGCACCACTGGTGACTTTGCTGTGAAAGCCTCCCAGCCCACTCCTTCACTCTTCCAGCCAAAGGTCACCCTTCCCACCTGGACCCTCCCCCGCCAGCCACATATCCCAGTCCCAGACCTGCTTTGGCTTCTGTGAGCCTGCATAGGGGCCTCAACATGGACTGGCTGGGACTTCTGGCTCCAAGACTGGTCAAATCCATTTTTCAGTGTTTTTCTCTCTTCCACATTTGCCGCTGGGATTTTATCTTCTACTTACTTTTAATCTGCTTTGCTGTGTTTCTTCTTGGGGTTCTTCTGGTCCCTCTACTGAGAAACCAGCCAACAACCAGTTCTCCCAGAGCCTCCCCTTGCCCCACCCACCACCCAACCAATCTACCAAATCACCCAGCTAACCAAGGCCACAGCAAGATCACTCCCAAGACAATGTCCCCTGGTGTCTGCTTCCAACTCTGGATTAATTCGAGGATCTCTCAGTCCTCGGTTAATGTTACCCAACTGAATGCGTGCAACCTCCCAACCTTGCTGGCAAAACCAATGAGACCCTGGTAGAGAAGTCTGCATGACCTGCAGTTCTGTGTAGACGTGTTGGATGATGGTCACAGCCCCTATGTGCATGGTGCATGTCCTCTCCAGGGGCTGGAGCCTCTCCAGTGACCTCACTGCCCCACTGGGCCAGCTCCCTCTGGAAGGGGGCAGTACCTGCCACCTGCCCACCCCAGCTCTACCCCACCCTGCCTGCGTGTGGAATGAAACAGGGACATCTCCTGTTTGTTCTGTAGGCCCTCCTGTTTCCGTCCCCGGTGACATGCTCAGCCGCATTGGTGGGCCTTCCCTCTGCTTGTCCCGCTGTGTCGTGGCTGGGGTAGGTCAGGGCCCCCCATGCTGCCATCCCTCACACACCTCCCCTGTCTGTTGCAGAACCGCATGCATGAATCCCTGAAGCTTTTCGACAGCATCTGCAACAACAAGTGGTTCACAGACACATCCATTATCCTGTTCCTTAATAAGAAGGACATATTTGAAGAGAAGATCAAGAAGTCCCCACTGACCATCTGCTTTCCTGAATACACAGGTAAAGGCCCTCTGCAGGATAGCAGGAGCCTGCACAGCCCCTTTTGGACACAGGGGCTGCTGAGGGACCAGACTGCCCTCCTTCGCAGCACTATGCCCTTGAAGCGTGCCATAGTGAAGCAGTTGGAGCGGCTCACCAGGCTAGAATCCAGGCCCCTGTTTCTAACCATGTGATCTCAGCAATCCTGGGGAGCTGGAACCTATCTGTAAATAGAACTCAGGTGTACATCAGGAACACTAAGGTGACAGTGAGGTGACAAGCTGGGGCCGAGTTGAGCTACTCAAGGACCAGTCCTGGCTTGGTCCCTCATGAGCAGCCGGAATAGTCAAGTGGCTTCACTGTGCCTCAGTTCCATATCTGTGAAGCGAGATGATCTCCAGGACTGTCCCCTGTCCCTCACAGAGTGGCTGTGAAGGTGAAAGGAGCGAATAACCACACACAGCATAGCATGGTGCCTGCTGCTCACTCTAAATTTGTGCCCACTGCACTGACCATTAGGATTCGGATGGTGACAAAGAAACATTTTAATAGCACATCCCACATAGGATGGTTAAGAGATTCAAATGCCATACTGAACATGACAGAGCCTTTCAGCCCTCAAGCCCTGGTTGCAGAAGGTGCTGGGGACCAGAAGCCAGATGTCAATATTGCAGGACACTCAGCCAGCCCCGGGCAGGTGGGCAAATGGGAGGCAGTCTGACCAGGTCCTGAGGAGCTGAGGCTGGTGGCCAGGTGCTAGTGGGTAGCCCAGCGCTCATCAGCCCTTCACAGATGGCTAGGCCCTGTCCAGAGGGAGAAATTAGAGGGAGGCCCTCTCCGCCTGGCCCACACTCAGTCCTGCCGGCATGAAGCAGAATGAGGCCTGAAAGCCATGGCTGCGGTTGGGCAAGCAGTGCAGCCTTCCTCACTTCCTGTCCTTCCCCACCCCCACCCAATCTCTCAGTCAGGCTGACTAGCCTATGGGCCAGGATCCCAGGAGCCCCTAGCCACAAGAGACTAGAGCTCAGCCAGCCTCACAGCTCTGTACCCACCAGCCGCTTCCTCTCTAGCTACACGCTGAGGGCCTGTGGATCCTATCTGTGGGGCAGGGGAAGCAGGTAGAGTGATTTGGTCACCACAACTAGTCTGGAACTGTGGCAAGGAGGAAGAAGACCCTAACTGAGGGAGTGCGAGAGTTCCCTGCTGTCCCAGAGACATTTCCCTTACCTCCAGCCCCAGTTAGCAGATTTGTGGTCTGGTAGTCCCTCACAGCCAGGACTGTGGCCTGCATTAAGGAGTTTGGGATGGCTGCAACCCTTTCCCCAGGTCTACCACCTTAGTTTTTAACCCTGTACTCAAAATGAAGCTCTCTTCCCTGCCTGTCCCATGGTGAGTGGATATAGGCCAGTCTATGCAGACTGCATGTAGTACAAAGCCAGAGTCCTTCTCTTCTGCTCCTCCCCAAACCAGCTGTTGCTCTCCTTGTACCCTCCTCTGGGGTCCTGCAAAGCAGGTCAGCATAGTGCATCCTGAGGAAGATACAAATGAGGAGCCAGCATTTCTTACTCCTGAGAGTGAACACAGAAGCGGGAAGGGGCCAAGGTGGCTCATAGACAACACACTCGTCACAGCAGAGAAGACTTGCCATCCCACCTTGCCCCATAGCAGCCAGGTGGCCACAGCCTGGCTGTCCTGCCCCTGCAAACCCACAGAGAGGACACCCTGCCTGGGCCTGGCACCTGTGCACGTCCTCGTTCATGACCCATGGTAAGATGTGAAGTTGACATCCCTTGGGCTCAGCTATGTGTGAGTGAGAAGCAGCAGAGGTTTGGATAATGGCACTCACCTACAGTACAGGTGAAGGCTGGAATACCTCAGTCTGCTTCAGGGGAAAGCCTGTGGCATGTGGGCCACAGCCAGCTGTTTGTTGTCACTGAAAACTAACACTTTGGCATCACCCGTCTTTGTTCTTTCATGGTCGCTATCTTAGATTTGAAAGGCTGTCAGAACTGCATGGCACACACCGTTGGAGCTGAGCCCTCGGTCTCCCCACCCCAGCAGCCTCTTCTGACAGGCTTCTCTAAGACACCTGAGACATCTGCTCTATGGCCCAACCAGCCAGGCCCAGGGCCATCCGTGCCGGGTGCTCATGGGCGCCTCCTCTTACCTCCCCTGCCATTTCCTCCTGCAGGCCCCAGCGCCTTCACGGAAGCCGTGGCTTACATCCAGGCCCAGTACGAGAGCAAGAACAAGTCAGCCCACAAGGAGATCTACACCCACGTCACCTGTGCCACGGACACCAACAACATCCAGTTTGTCTTTGACGCCGTGACGGACGTCATCATTGCCAAAAATCTGCGGGGCTGTGGACTCTACTGAGCCCCGGCCCCCTGCCCAGAGGCCCATGCCCTGCCCAACCCCTGCCCACTCTTCCCTGGAACCAGAGCTCTGCCACTTCTCAGACTGCTCTTTGCACTGAAGAAGAAGACCCAAGAGGCTGGCACCAGGGAGGAGGAGGGAACATCTCTTACGCACCCCCACCTCCATCCCTCCAACAGCGGGATGCGCAGTAACTGGGCTGGGCGGGGGTGCTGAGTGCCATGCTGTGCACCACAAGGCAGGAGACCTCTTTGTACCACCTGGGTGCCCCTCCCTGGCCACTGCTTTGTCTCTAAGTATTTTGTTCAGAGGCTGGGGTGTGGAGTGGGCAAAGCTGCTGTGTGATCCAGAATAGACACGTCCTATACTCTGGGGCGCTTACAGAAGTCCTGAGGCCTCCTGCCATCCAGGTGTACAGGTGGCAGGATGGCCTTGCAGCAGGGGGGCAGGCAGGTCGGAGGGCAGCAGAGCCATCCTTCAGCTTTGCTTGGCCTCTGGATGAGTGCTGCTCCGTCACCAAAAGCCAGGGTGGGGCCAGAACAACTTTGTGTGAGGTGAGGGCTCAGGTGCTGGTGAGGTTCTCCCAACTCCTCTGAGCGTCCTACCCTGCCTGTGGCCTCAACAGGAGCCCTAGGCCTGCCTGCCCCAGGCCTTGGATGTCCTGAGAATGACTGGCTGCAAAGGTGGGTGGCCAGAGTCCAGTCCTGCGCCAGACAGGGAAGAAGAGGGAGGCTCTGGGGTGGGAGGCCGAGGCAGTGGCGCAGAGCTCCAGCAGAGCTCCAGCTGGTCTCCTGGAACGACTGCCCCAGGTGTCAATAGACATATTTTTCCTTTTTGAAATCAGCAGTGACCCCAACTGAAACCAGCTGGGATGAGCAGAGGCCTCTGAGCTGGAGGTCCCCAAGGTGGGAGGCCTAGGGATAGTGTGGACCATACCCTGTGGCCAGTGCCCCCACTGTACCCCATCTTGGTTGAGGAGTCAGGAGGCCCCCACTGTCCTCCCAGCCAACAGCAGATAAAGGCAGGGAGAAAGAACTAGTACCCTGGAGTGTGAGGTCTGAGGGCTCACACACTTGGACATACAACCTGGCCCCAGGAGGAAGGGTCCTAGGACCCTGTGGATGAGTTTTGCTGCAGAAGTCCCTATGTAGAGAGGTGGGTGGATTCTGGTAACCCTGTCCCCAAGCCCCAAGTCCCCACCCTCCTACTCCCCACCCCCACTCCCAGGTGCCCCACGGGGCTTCATGACATAGCCAGTAGCCCAGGCAGATATGCCACGGAAGGGGAGAGGGCTGCCTCCCCAGAGGCCACTGCCTTCCTCCTCAAGCCCCCTGTTCTTCTGGTATCCACTCTAAACCCAGCCCTGGCCCAAGCCAGGCAGGATCCCTGCGCTCCCACATGCCTTGACCTTCCTGGCAGCCAGGAAGAGCCCTATGCCAACAGCTCTGGATTTGTTGGCCCCGACAGGCACAGAGCTCTGGGTGGTGCAGGGGATTCGGTGACCCCCTCTAGTGCCAAATGCCTGCTCTGTCTGGCAGCTTCCTCAGGTGGCCAGTCTATAGAAACCAGCCCATCAGCCAACTCCTCATCTATTTGTTAACCTCCCTGAGGCACTGAACCTTGCACCAGGTACTGGCACATGGCAGAGGACAAGCCCTTGGAGCCAGTTGTGTCCATGTCCTGCCATGAGACGCTAAGGTCTATTTAACTATTTTGCCCAACACTGAAATCACTTTAGTAAGGCCAGCTGGGCTCCTCATCCCACCCTAGATTCTGAGCCCAGAATCAAAAATACCTGAAGAGAAAAAGGTTGGCAAACACCATCTCTAAAACCATTGCCTCTGATGTAGAAGTCACAGACCTGTCACCCCTGGGTTCTTTTATCTCCCCCAGGGCCAAAGTCCCATGCTAGAGTCAGGACCCTGGGGGACTCCATTCCTTCCCCTCTGTAGGACTGGAAGATAGGTGCCCAGGGCAGTCCTCAGACGGCCTTTTTCTTCTCTTGGATGCTCTGTGATGTTCAGTTCTCCTGCCCTGCTTCCCACTGGTTGTCCAATTCCAGCCTGCAGAGGAAGGCGCCTTTGGTTGTCTGGTGAAAGCCCTCGAGGAGAGCAGACCCAGGGAAGACTTCCTGGACACCACTAGTCCCAGCCATGTCATCACCAGTGCCTCTGTCTTGGGGAGAAGGGGGAGCAGCTGTGGGTGATGGGAGTTTTGGCTCCGTCGTGTATATGGATGTGGGGGGAGTGTTGTAAGTGACCAGGCTAGGATGGGCCTCTTATCCACAGTGGCCCCAGGCATGTCCCGAGACAAGTCATGCCAAACTCTAGCTCTAATTTAGCAGGCCAAGTGGAAGCTGGTTTTCAGGAAGGTTACCTTTACCAAGCTGGTGAAAATGTGCCTGTCACTTAAGATGCCTGTGAGCCAGCCCTGTACCCTGCCCAATGACAGTCCAAAGAACTGCATCTCTGCCTTCTGCCTTGCCTCTGAGCAAGGCTCCCTCCTGAGAGGGGTGGGGTACTCAAGGCCAAGGACTCTGGCCTGAGCCATCTGCATCCTCACCAGTAGCTTTGGCCTTCTGGGCCCCATGACCACTCAGTGCCCTGTCTGTTTCTGTACCCCCTGGCCTGGCTGAGTCCACACAGACCTCCACTGTGTCCAGAGCCAGGAAGTGACTCCGCGTCCTAGCACTGTGCTGAGCACAGTGGCCTGCTGGTGGGGTGAGAGGCATTGATGCCCACATGGACTGGGAGGCAGGCAGCAGCCTGATACCTGCCCAGCACTCTAACCAGGCTGTCGGCATAGCCCCAACAGCGAGGGCTCTGTCATCGCCTCACCACCAGCAGGGTTACACCATAGCTCCCATGAGACACAGCCTACTGATGGTACGACAGGGGCAGACTCTCCATTCTGGCCAGCCTGCACCTACCTGCCCACCAGCTGACCTGGTGTACCCTTAAACCTTCTTGACATGTAATCCAAACCCAGAAGGGTGACAAGGAGTCCAATCTCTTCCCTCGAGACTCAGTAGCAGCTGCCCACCCCCAAATGAGCTTCTCTGACTACCTGAGCATATTATCTCTGGCCCTTCTAAAAGCCTCCAGACATAAGCAGGCAGCTCTCAGGAGCCAACACCTGGGATTTCATCTCCATTTCAACAGAGGTTCGATCTCAGATGCAGAACATAAGTGCTCCAGACAGTTCCCTGTTGGGCCACAGGCAGCAGAGTGAAGGGTCTCAGCAGCCCAGAGAACAGGGCCAGGGTGTGAGCCATGACCCTGGGGCCTGGGCAAGGCATCCTATTCCCCAGTCCCTCAGTGGGAAGAATTTGAATTTGATTTACCTTCCTGAGAATATGGAGCTGGGGCCCATCCTGGCCAGATAAGGCCCTGTCAAGGAAGAGGTAGGCAGAAGTAACAGCAGAGTGGCTCCAAGCCCAAGTCCTGAACCTTTTCAGACAGGAGTTCCCTCTCAGGGGTCACAGCCATCCCCAGTTCCTGGGCACTCAGATCAGCAGTAGTGTGAACCCCTGTCCTTCCTCAACCGATTCCCACACCCTACTCCTGAGGCCCCCATAGCTGCCACCACACCTGCCCTCACTGCCCTGGACAGCATGCCAACTGCTGGTCCCCGCTTCTCACTGGTGCCCTCGATGTGCCTCCCCCGCTAGGTCCCAGGCCAGGTAGGCGTAGCGCCCCACTCCCACCTAGCACAGCCTTCCTAGGTGCAGCGGTCGCTCCTCCCGGCGCACCACTGCCATCCATCCCATATTAACTGTAATTTTGCAAGAAGAGTGACTTGTTGGTTTAATAAATCTCTAGTTATTGTAATAATTTATTGGCTGCCGTAATGTATTTATTAGTCATTAATAAAAAGTGCCAGCTCTTTCTAGCGTGTAATGTGTTGTGTCAGTCAGTGCCCAAGGAGCTTCTGCCAGGTGCACAGCACGATATCTGTGTGCCCTGATAGGTCCTAGGACCAGGGGCGGCCTGGTGAGGTGGGCACAGGCCTGCTGGATTCCAGATGGCTGACCACTGTGCCCACCTCAACCCTGCTGTCCTGGGCACAGCTGCCTTCCAGTCTGGTGTCCTGGCCTGTTTGGTGCTAATGCTACATAGTCTGATGCTGACACAACTTTCTTCCTGCTCTCAGGGTTCACTGGGGCACCTGGGGGAGACAGCTCTGGGGAGGGCTCCCCCGGCTCCGCGGGAAGGCAGTAGTGGGCAGGCGAGGGTAGCTTTTGGCCTTCTGTGGCCTTTCCGCTTCTCTTCTCAAATGTTAGCATTTCTGATTTGAATGTACTCGGCGTTTTTCCTCCTGGAAAGCTTGTCAGGATGAGCTGTGCTCCGGCTCATTGGTGATGGGGTCTAGAAGGATGGGCATGAGGGGGGTCTCAGTGCCGGCGCCTTACCCCACAGCCTCCACTTCACTGTACTCCACGAGCTTCCAGGACCCACCCTCCTAGCGGACCTTTCTAGGGCCAGTACAGCGACTTTCCTCACAAAGCAGGGCTGACTACACAGGTCTGCTCCCCAGACCTCTCCTCTCCTCACTCCCAGGCCCCCAGATGTGTTGAATGTAAGTGCATTGTCACTCCCAGGCTAGACTAGGAGCTCTGGAAGGGCCCAGAGCCTGGCCTGGTCAGCCTGCATCCCTGTGGCAGCCCAGCAGGGGGCGTGGCCATGCACATGCATAAATCCTCAGCTGGAAGAGTGAGGGGGGCAGTGGTGCGCCTGCAGAATAGGTGCTGTGGAGGGCAGAGCCTCAGCAGTGGGGACCGGAGAGCTACAGTGGTCTGGCCTGGAGTCCTCAGCCAAACCCAAGCGCCGAACCACTTGGGGAAAATACCTTCAGCCCAAGGCACGTGTCAGACAGGCAGAGTCTACCCCTGCAGCGTGGGTCATCCTGGCTTCCCCTTATGATGACTCCCTATCAGTCCTGAGAATGCCATGCAGCCCCACAGATGCCTGCGCGGTAGAACTGGGAACTTGCCTCTGGCTGTGGGCTTTCAGCTCTTCCTTGAGCAGCTGTAGGGTGTTCCTGTGTGCCACAGAAGCCCTTTCCCATTGAAACCTTGGGGTCTCAGAGTCTCCCCACCACTGGTATTCCAGTGAATCTTGAGTGTCCCTCGCTCTGGGTCCTGCTGTGACTCATGATTCTAGGAAACTACCTGTCCTTTCTAGAGTGGACTCCAGCAAGATGGCACAATGCAAATGAGTTTTGCTTCTCCTTGAAAGGGGTCATGCAAATGACAGGAAGACTCAAATTGACTGGAGAAACCACTGCCTAAGTTCTGGTTCTCCCCAGAGCCATGTAGAAGTCTCTTCTAGCTCTCTCTGGTTTTTTTTTTTTTTTTTTTTTTTTTTGTCTTTTTGAGACAGGGTCTTACTATGCAGTTCAGGCTGGCCTTGAGCTCACTTTTGTAGCCCAGGCTGGTCTCGAACTCAAACTCGCACCAATCCTCCTGCCTCAGCCTCCCGAGTGCTGGGATTACAGGCATGCGCCACCACGCCCGGCTCTCTCTCTGTTTTTATAATGTGCTAAGAATTGAACCCTGAGCCTCAGTGTATCACCACTGAGCTGCATCACTAGCCCAAGCTTTTGCTCTTGAGGGTCCCAGCTCTGTCGCTTTGTTGTCCCCTAAGGGTTGATAACATTAGATGACACAGGTAAGTGAAGAGCTGGGCACAGAGCTGCAGAGTGGTCTTTGCGGACCAGTGGTGGTCACTTCAGCATCTTCCTCATCCTCCTGACAAAAGATAGCATGGCACTGAGCCAGCAATTTCCTCAGCTCCTGTGTTTGCTCCTCAGGAGGACCAAGTATATATTATTTAAAAAAAAAAAAAAAAAAAAAAAAAAAAAAAAGTCCTAATAGCCACATCAGGTCTCTTCTCTTTTCTATCCCATGTTTCAGTAGAACATAACCTAGGTTACCTATGGGCTTGGACTTTAGGTGCAAGGGTCAAGTTTGTGGGGTAAAGTTCCCAAAGCTAGCACAGGGTCCTTGGGGAAAATGGAGAGCCATCCCTTCCCCCACCTCCCTGCAAAAATGGGTCACCCAGGGGAATGTGGTTGGCATCCCAGAGTAGAGAAAGCTGCCTTTCCTCAAGACTCGGTTTCTTGGGGGTGCCCATCATATACATCCATGCGCTCAGCGAACTTCCAAGTGCAAGGCAGCACCTCACACAAGTGCTTTCTTTAGCCCCTTGCTGTGATGGAGTTGATTCTGACCCAGCATGGGTCTGGCCAGACCCCCAGCACTCTTGGGGGCAGCCTTACATAGGAGCATCTCTCCTCAGAGGATACCAGTAGGACTTGAGGACTTCCCTGTAAGACCTCAGAAGCCTGGAGTCCTCACACTCCCAGAGGACATTCTCTGCCCCCAGACTGGGCCCAGCAAAAGGCCCAGACACGGGGCCAAAGCCCAGCTCACCACCTGCAGTCGAGCACTGTCACCACACATACACATTCTAGCAGACCCTGCAGTGGGTGCCCCATCCTCAGCCTCATCCAGAGAGCCATGGGCAGTTCCCAGTGCAGGCTCCACCAGCCCCAAGATGATGGGCATGCCAGTGCCGAAGGGAGGTGCCCTGTGGTCCTTGCAGGACAGAGTCTGTCTGTCAGCCTCTCAGAGGAGCCAAGGCAGGGATCCTATGAGCTGCTGAGGAGCCCAGTCCTTCTTTCAAATCTAATTCTCCTCTTTCCTTGTCTCTCTGTCCTCTCCCTCTCCTGTCTGTCCTGCTTTCTTCCCGCCTGGGGCTGCAGAACCGCATGCATGAGTCTCTCATGCTCTTCGACTCCATCTGTAACAACAAGTTCTTCATTGATACCTCCATCATTCTCTTCCTCAACAAGAAAGATCTATTTGGCGAGAAGATCAAGAAGTCACCTTTGACCATCTGCTTTCCTGAATATGGAGGTGGGTGTCATGGTGGTCCTGTGAAGGAGGGAAATCCAGCCCTTGTAGGGACCTGGGTCTTCCCTGAAAGACATAAACAGGAGTCCAGCTGCTGGGGGGGGGGGGGGGGGGGGGCACTCAGCCAGCACACTCAAGCAGCTAGTGAGCAAGGGCCAGGGCAGGAGTCCGGCAGAACCCCAAACTCTAGGGTGTCACAGGCTTGGCTCTTCCCAGGACAAGGCCTGAGTGTGATGGGCAGTGGCCCTTCCTGAGGCACAGTCATGATAGGTGACTCCAGAGTGGCACTACAGGGATCAGAGGTAGTACAGACTTCAGTGTCCCTTCTGCTTTTTTCCCTGATAACCCTCCAGAAGTCTCCAGACCTAGCACAATCACCCTCCCTAACCCCTACACACCCCTGGGTCACAGAGCACCTTTACATGGGATAGGAAAGGTGGCCACGTGGTGTGCCAGGGCCCAGGCTGCAGCTCAGCCCCCACCCACGTTCTCTACTGCTGAGGTGCACCGAGCATGCCATGTGTCTGTGGGGCAGCCCAGGTCTAGCCAACTATGACATCCCCGCTTTTTCCTCTTCTCCCCAAACCCATTGTTCTTGCTCTCTGCCACTCTTCCTCCTGCCCTGGTCCTTTCCCAAATCAAACCATCTCAACTACTGTAAGCCCACTCTTCCCATCTTCCTGTCTTCTACCTTTCCTGGGACTTTTTTTTTCTATCAGTCTTTCTGGAGAATGAGTATATCACAGAGCCCCACAATGAAGCTCTTTCCAAAAGGCAGGAGCAAAAATGGCTCTGAAGGACAAACAGACACCTCTGGGCTGCTGGGAAGGGTTAGAAGCAGTGTGGATGGGACACAAGGGCCCATCCTGTCCCTGTGGGGACTGAGAAATTTCTAGGTGTTTCTGGGGCAAATTCACTTTTGCATGCTGAGAAGAGAGCCAGTACCCATGGTGAAGGAAGATGTACTCTTCTGTCCTCTAGGTAAGGGCACAGGTGGGTACAGCCAGGAACCCACTCACTGACAGCCTGAGTTAGCCTGTGAGCATGGGCTCGGACACTCAGACCACAGAGATTCCCAGTCTAGCCAGAGGGTTGCCACAGGGTTGCCACAAAGTGGACGCCAGGCTTTCCTTCCCACTTCACTGCCAGCAATGGTGGTGTGAAATAGAACGGCCCACTAGCTTGTTCTAAGCACAGCTTGTATCCTCCCTGATGTTCCATGTTGCTTAAGACTTTGGAAGGTGTCTGTCCATCTCCAGGTGCAGAGGGTAGGGTAGGGTGCTCTGCACTCCAGGCTGTTGGGTCTGACAGATGTCAGCAGCACAAAGTCTCTAACAATGCAAGCAGCCAAACTGGCTTCTGGAGCTGGAGTGGCTGCATCTCTGGGCAAGTCACTCCTTTGGGTCTCATTTTCATCTGGGTGCTATAGCATCACAATGCTACTACCCCAGAGGCAGACACCAGGTGGCAGTAAAGCATTGTAAGGGGCATGATGAGGACATCCCTCTGGTGGAGTCAGGGGGAAGCCTCCCTATTGGCCAGAGGGGCGGCAGGTGGTAGACAGTGGTTGGCGTCAGGTCTATATAACTGCTGTCATCACCAGTACCTAGAGGATGGAAACCACAGAGGTGCTCTCTGCAGGCCCCAGAAGCCAATAAGGGCCCTACCTGAGGGCAGAGCAGGGCTGTAGTCCACTGCTGGCCTTTCCTGCCTCAGCAAAGGCATCCCCATTCCTAGGCTTTCGAAAGCTGTGGTGATAGGGTGTGGACTGGCAGGCCTTCAGGAGCAGACACAACCCCTAAGCTCCTGTCTTGTGTCCCAGGGAGACAGACTTGGGGTGTGGTTGGAGGACTCAGTCTCACTGATGCTTGGTGTAGGAGCTGGATGCCCCTAGCAGTTGTCCCCAAGCAAAAGTCAGTGTAACAACCCCCAGGGACTTCAGAAGATCCAATGTGAGTTGAGACATGATAAATGACCAGTGTCCATCAGTGTTGTGGTTACACAGGTGCAGTCCTTTTGGGAACACAGAGTAAGCTGGAAGGGTAAGGATAGGAGGAAGCTGATTCAAGGACCACGTGGTCCACATGTGCACAGATGCCAGGCTTAGCAGCCAAGGGGACACCCTACCATGGTCTGTGTCTCTGCTTGCCCTCTGGGCAGGACACTTCCTGACGGGATCCACATCCTCCAATGTCTAGTCTCTAACAGTTTTGCCCCAGCTCAGTACTCAGTGTGCTCTTGCTGTCACACCTCTGTGACCATAGGCCAACAAGGAGCCTCAGCCTTGTCTCCTCTTCAGGGATGTCCCTGCCTTACCCTTACAGTTCCTTACCCTCAGCTGGTGTCTGTCAGCCTCTTACCAATCTGATCATTTAAACAGAGGGTGAGCTAAATTTGTAGGTTTTTCATTTTTTATAACTGGAAATATTCAATGTAAGAATCGGCTAGCTGAAATGACACCTGGCTGCCCATGTGACACTGGGGTAGACTGTTAAGGAGCCAATAGATAGGAGAGAGATCCTTGCTGCAGACCCCTACAGTGGCCCCATCTGAGCCAGCACATCCTGCGCACACCCTCAACCTTCAGGTGAGGAGGCAGGGGAAGGATTATTTCATAGCCCACAGGAACATGTGCCTTCAGCACTGAGGAAAAAAAAGAGTATCATGGTCACGGTGGGCGTTGGCATATGTCTATGATGGCCCAAATCCTGTGGAAGATAATTGAAAGCTGTCTTAAGCATCAGACCATAGAGGGTTAGGTTGCAGCTGACTGGAAAGCCCTATTATCCATACCCCCAGCCCTGACTAGGCTCAAGGAAACAACCAAGGAATTGTTGGATGCTGGTATTCCTTTAATCTTCCCACTGTGAAGATCTGTTGGTCCTTGTGTGCTAACCACTCTCAGCACCAAGCACTGAGGTTGCATAGAAACACTGCCAGGCCCGCTGAGTGGCCTCTAAGAGAAGACAAATTAAGGATGGAACATGAGATTCCCACACATTCACCAAGCCTTGAGATACCAGCAATCCTGGCATACCACCCAGCTGGACAGTGCCCTTACTGGACCTTTTTGATTTATTGGAATCAGCAGAATTGATTTAGATAGACTATGGGGAGATGCTTCCATTTGATCACTAAGAAAGCAAAAGATAACCGGTGTTCACTGTCTTCCCAGGCTCCTGTGTAGACCCAGTGTGAAAACAGGATAAAAAGCCCTGAGAAGTCAGAAGGGAGGTGAATGCTAGGCCTTACGCAGCCCCACCCTGTCTGTGTCTTGTTACAGGCTCCAACACCTACGAAGATGCAGCTGCCTACATTCAAACACAGTTTGAAAACAAAAACCGCTCACCCAACAAAGAAATTTATTGTCACATGACTTGTGCCACAGACACGAATAATATCCAGGTGGTATTCGACGCTGTCACCGACATCATCATTGCCAACAACCTCCGGGGCTGCGGCTTATACTGACCTCTTGTCCTGTATAGCAACCTATTTGGTAATGATTCCAGCACTCACAGAACAGCTTGCGTGCGCGTGCACACAGACACACACACAGAGACACACACACATGCACACACCACTAACAAATGCAAGGTGGTAAATAAACTTTACAGACGCATAAAAAACCTTATATATACACAAATATATGTTAGAGAAATCTTTTTAGTTCGTACTAGGAAGAGCTGCAGACAGAACTGACCACCATCCCATAGCTCATCAAGGTTTTCACTGATGGACACACATCATGGGGAGAGCCCAGTCTGAGCATCTGTCCTTGCCAAGACAACTTTGAGGTCTTAGCACAACCCACTGCTGTGAGCCCGAGAGGCACAGGAAGGCCTGGCTCTGCCCAGGTGGTCCTCTGCCTCCCAGTACCGAGGCTGTGTGCACTCAGTTCTGTCCTGCCCCCGTGCCAGCTCCAAACCTTCTAAAAACAGCCAGCGCCCTGAATGTCTCCTTCCCCTCCCTCCACAGCAACATTTAAGGACACTTTTCTTCTGGGTGGTGGTGGTTGTTAATTTTAAGAATTTAGAAGAACCATTTCTCTGATCAATCCACTGTCTCCTGAGTTTTCTTTATTCATGTGAACAAGGCAAGAATCAGAGAACTGGGAGACTTGCTCTGCTTTGTAAAGCAGCTGATGGGAGGGGATCTGTGAGCCACAGCTCCAACCTGCCTGCAGAGTTGAAGCCAGCTTCCCTCCAAGAGGACACATGGACAGGAGGGCTGAGGAAGCAGGGCAGGCTTGCAGACCTGCCCTGAATCAGCATCCCCTGGAGTAAGGGTTCCCAGGGAGCCTGGGATGGGCAGCATTTGAGTTCTTGATCCCTGTGAGTGCGCCCCCATCTCGCCCCATCCCAACATTAGTTACGATGTCTTAGGGTTTTCTGGTTGGTTGGTTGGTTGGTTTTTAAAATCAAAGAAAATAGTCAGACTGGACCCCTTATCTCTCTCTCTACAGACTGCTTCATGGACTCTTTGCTGTTGACGTTGATCTCCTGGTAGCATGACCTTTTGGCCTTTGTAAGACACACAGCCTTTCTGTATCAAGCCCCTGTCTAACCTACGACCCCAGAGTGACTGATGGCTGTGTATTTCTGTAGAATGCTGTAGAATCCAGTTTTAGTTAAGTCTTTACATTTAGAATTTGAAGGGAAAAACAAAACATTTCTCATGTGCTTTGTAGCTTCAAAACAGGAAAAAAAAAATATTTGCCACTTCATTCACATTTTTCTTTTGAAATAAATGTATCCATCAGCACCCTGCCCTCTCCATCCCAGCTCAGTGTGGCCCAGTGCCAGTCTGCAACAGGAACTCCCACTGGCAGGTAGAAGTATGCTCAGGCCAGGCCTCCCAGAGGGCCACAGGCCACCACTGCCTGCTAGCACCCAGACACCACAGGAGGATACAGGAGGGGGCAGCCCCAGTCGCCCCAGCCCACTACTCCAACCACACCCTCACTCTTAGTTTGTATAGAAAAAGCACAGCTCTCACTGGCCAGTAGCTGCCAAAAAGAATACCTACCATACATGGAATTATGGCCCTACAGAAACAATGTCCCTGCTAATCCCCTTCTACAGATTTTGTGTTTTTCTCTTCCCTGCCCCAGAGTAATTGGCGTCACATACTAGATCAGCTCTCCTAGTCTGTGGGAAATGAGGTTGTGGGTTTTCCTGACATTTCTGACTCTGGTCTTCAGGCGGATGCCTCCTTTTGTGTGTGTGCCCCTCTCTACCTTTCCTTCGTTCCAGTGACCCTTTCTCATGTGGGGATGTTTGTGCTGCAGATAAAAATAACAAAAACAATTTTTAAATACAAGGTGGAAGAAAAACACACACACAAAAAAAAAAAAAAAATGATGGAATGTAGTGTTTACATTAAAGCCAGTTTTCATGACCAGTCCTGTCATTTCTACTTTGACTAGTATCCAGACCCCAGACCTCTACACAGTTTCACTTTTAAGACTATTTGCTGAAGACCAGTCACAGCCATTTGAAATAAAGAAGAGGAAAAAAAAAAAAAAACCAAAAA